>QGMG01000204.1:0-43791 GCA_007825325.1 Lachnellula cervina | reverse complement strand
GGGTATGTACGATTCTGAACGACTTCTCGTTGGGCGTGGTGGAGAGGGGAAGGTCAGATCGTTGATAACCATAGAAGTCTTTGACCCGGCGGCCCCAGTCTTCACATGGAGATCTCGCGCAGCATTTGGCGTGGCCGGAGGTGGAAGAACAGGACTGGGTAGTGGCGGTGAATGGGCTTGCGCTGCATCGATGCGGGAGGAGAGACTTTCGAGATGAAATGGCTCCGTTGGAGTGCTATCGTCTGTGCTTGTAGTTCGAGCAGACTCGGCAGATATCTTGCGATCGTGTTCGATTCCCCTTTCTTCCTTCATTCGCTGTATTCTACCTGGTGTCAACATTTCGTCCACCTCGGTTCGAAACATCTTCCCACTGAAAACATCGACCACATTTGTAGTGACATCCGTTAAAGTCCATCGTGCTGGTGCATCCGCAGGTGGCGTAGGTACAGTCCTCAATGCTCTGCCTATTATATTCCTTCTTTTGGCAGTCTTCTTTCGCTTTGCTTTGGCTATTGAAACGGATCGCGAGAGGGGACCTTTGGCCAACGGCATGATTGGGAGGCGTGGGTTATTCATCAGGATCGTACCGGGTATTGCAACAGGAAGCTTCACTGGGGAAGATTCCCACCATCCATGAGTTGCGGCTTTGGCCTCTTCTAGAGCACTGCCGACAGCCTGGAAGGCGGCATCTGTTTCCCGAATCAACTGATCAACACCATCCGAGAAATCCTCCATATCTGATGACCCCGAGCTTTTGACGCTTTGCGTTGGTGTTGTCTCTTCATCTACCGGGTGTATTGACAACGCTTCAATTAGGTCAAATGTAGACACTCTCGTCTTTGCACTTGACAAGGCCTTGCTGTTCGTGTTAGATGAAGTCGACGCTGGTGACGACAACAAAGGCTCCGAAAATATAAGTCGCCATGTTTCCGCATCGCCACGACTCTTGGTTGAAAACAATGGCGGTAAATAAAGAACCTCGGGCGATCGTGGCGTACGCTCCTGACTTGACAAAGAACAATCGATTGGACACGGATCCGTTTTACAGTCGCAACTGCACAAAGAACTTGAAGATGAATACGCAATTGAGGTTGCGGGTGGTAAAGGTTGACTTCGCGTTCTGGTGTTACTGCTTGTTCCTCGCAGTGTAGCAATTTCCGTAGACGGGCTTTGCGATAACCATGACAATCTCCTAGGGTTGCTTGTCGGAAAACTGCTGTCTGTTAGACTTTCATCTTCTCCAATGTCGCCAGCAGTCTCGAAACTGTTTATCCGTCTATGAGCAATGAATTGTTTGAACCGCGAACTAGTCTTCTGAAGCAACATAGCTGCGGCGGCGCATTGCAGTAGGTAATATAAAGAAGAACGGGGCAAGGACAAAAACACCTAGAATATGGCAGCAAATCTATCTGGGGGCCACAGAGAGCACCTAGACAATGCCGCTGGATGATCTTGGTATGACATGACAGAGAAAAGATCTTGCAGGAAGTGGCTGAAGCAGCGTTAGAGAAAAGACTGCGAGGCCCCTCACATTGATCGGATCCACATCGCTTGATCGGGGGATACTTGCCAGTAGAATGTAGAGGAGCAGTTACAAAATGGCCACAAGATGGGCTCAGGCACTCGTACAGTTGAGGTTCGCATGGGTGGCAGACGTGAAAATGGTTTGTCACTTGCAAAACTTCGTAGGACGCCCACAGCGGAAAAGCTTACAAAAGAAAATCCAAGGCAGCAGGGGAAAGTCAATCTCAAGGACCTTCCATAAAATCAATAGGATTAACCATCAAGAGAAGGCTAAAAGAATACCTCAGCCTACAGCAGCATTTGGCGTTCAAGGCGAGACTATTACTGCAGCAAGCTTAAGCACGGTGTACCTGAATCTGACCCGTCACCTATTTTAAAAATGAATAAGAATTGGCTGAACAGGGTCTCTGCAGCAAGCGGCGCCTTCCAGTCGCTTCTTTCTTTGTACTCCCTTGAAGCTATACACAGAGACGGGCCGATGCAGTATGATGTCGTGATATGCGAGACGAAGAATGAGATTGTTCCCAGCGGGTAGGTGCAGTACGCGCTGAAAAATCCCATCTCTTAATATCCCAAACAGGAGAAGCTTGAGAGCAATCCCGGTTCTTGGGATCATTGCCTTAGATAGAACAGGGACTCATTTATCTTCTTCTCAGATCGATCTATGGACGATGACTCGGATGTTTTCTCTAGGAATGGAACGGCTTTCATCTGGAAAAAGAAACGACCCGTGCGGGGGTCGCTGGAAAAAGCTCTATCTTGATTCGAAAGGTTTCGTTCTCGCGTCCGTCGGACAAGCACCATGCCGCTCCGAGCTGCATGGAGGAAGAATGCCATCGAGTGGGCTGAGCATAGATCTGGACGGCGGACTATGTTGTCATTGTCCTAGGAGCACATCGTAAGGCCAGATTGACAAGATAGAGCTACGGTGCTGAGATGTTGAAACGTGAAAGGGGCTTCGAAAGACTGAGAGAACTGAGATCCCGTGATCAACGCGCCTGTCTCCCAGGCATAATCTGTGTCCCTTATCATTTTTATATAAAACTTCTTCCGCAGCCCGAAGCTTCATGGTGAGACAGTAATAGATACGGAGCGGGGTTTACCACGTGATCAACTGTGACAGACCCCAGAATAGTATGGGCTGAGACGCTGTCAGCCGGTCGGGCACGATGGCACGGGACGGCTGTTGGGGTCCAGACCAACGCCAAATGCAGAGTCTAGCCCCTCCTTTGGTACCACCACCAATACACTTTCTTTCTTTGAAAACCTGTGGCATCCTCCAAAGACAGCTTGAATAGGAACAAAGCGTCATGTGCAACGAAGACTCTGATGTATTGTAGCCATATGTAAATACAGTAATGGCCGAGCCACGTTGGTTTCGACTAATCAATACGCCATCACTCCAACGATTGTATTCGTGTAATCAGTACAGCACGGCTTTGTACGGGGTAATCTCGCTGATGCATATCTCTTGAGGCAAAACGAATGAACTTATCAATGCCGGGGTATCAAATCCCGGTAACCTCTCAATTCGCGGTGGAATGAACGCTGCGCGGAAGGAGGCACCTTCGAATTCACGACTCCGGAGATGACCAAAATATGGTGAAGGTAAACCCAACCCAACCATTCGCCACCAAAATTAAACAAAGTATCTCAAGCCGAACTTTGTGACTGGTGTGCATCTGATATCTCGCGCTTGGCTGGTCCCGGAATCGATTGCTCTTTCTTTTGTTTCCCCTGAGCGTGAATTGCTGGTATCATAGCTGGAGTTGTTGCTGTTTTCAGGAAGGACGATGCTGCATGAGTAGGTGTGTGGTGGTATTTCTTCTCTTTCTCGTCTCGATACTGCGCTGTGGATGTGTATTTTGGAGGGCCCTTTGGGTCGCATAGCGAGGACCAGAATCCTCTTCTCTCGGTGTTCTCGTATGCTCGCTCGTTACGGAAAGTGTCAAGACCTTTCATGGTTGTATAATAGGGCTTATGTCCGGTAATGTAGATGGTTCTGCCTTGTTCGGGCAAAAGTGGCGGGAAGTGAGCTTGGATTTAGTCAAAACGAGGCTCTTCTCGCTTTAGGTGATGATAGAATAAGAGCGATTGGATTGACCAGAGACCTTTGGAATGCGTGATATAGTGTAAAAGCACAGAGCCAAAGATTTAGAGCTGTGCGGAAATCGACAGGAGAGACATACTCAGTTTCCGGCATCGAGGCTGGCTCACTGGAGATCATATATGGATCTGTGGATTATCTGATCGGCACGAGGAGCCTCATGGTACCAGTGTATTGGCTAGGCCCTGTAATGAGCTAGGATCATTCAAGGGCCCTTTCCTGCTGGGACCAAAGAGGACCGCGAATATGAATCGAGAATTGACGGCTGCTGAAAAGTAGCGTCAGTCTATCATAAGCCCAGCCAAGCCATAGGACGTCGAGGCTGCCACACCAATCCCGCTTTGGCTCTGCGTTGTTCTTCATAATTCCATTTTGAGCCTTGTAGATTCCAGAAAAGGACCAGCATTATCAGGTACTAAGACAGAATCTGGGGATGCTTCGAGGTCCTCCTTTTTTCTCATCTCCTATGAGCTTCGTGGAGGAGCCGCCACAGCGACACGGCCCACTGGAAGATGTGTCTCAGCCTCGCAGATGTTGTGGCCTATTAGTAAAGCCGATCCTCTCAGCCTCCATCTTACGGGGTACTCGTGAGGCAACTTAATCAATTGTGAATAGCATGAAAAGTTCTACGCTCCTCTATCAATTTACATGGCCGCCAGTTCACCGCCACGACTAGCCCATGATAAGAGGAAAGCTGTAAGGCATGGCGCAAAGTGGACGGCATGGCAGGCTTGAACCAAGCGGCAATAATGTGGTATCAATGCAGCCACTCACTGATCGACGCGGCAGGATCAGGCGCTTTGGGATGTCCTGAGTCATGGGAATTATTGATGAAGCAGTCGGCAGCAGTCAGGCTTTGCGATGTTTTTTTTTATGATGGATGTGGTGTGCTAGTAGTACAGTAGTGGGGTGTGATTTTATCTCTTCCTATGTAAATGTCCGAACCCGGAATTATTATGCGTAGCTAACCACCATGAACCTCTTATATTATAATAAACGTATTATTAAATCAAGAGGATCGCTAAATCTGAGCTGTTTGTTATTCCTCCTTAAAAAGACCTGAAAGCTCGATAATAACCGCAGCTCCTGATATCATCAACTCACGAAAAGAATAGCAGACCACAGACGATCTTGTTTAAAGCCAATACCTAAGTAGTCCTGTATTTTAGAATAGTTTCTACTCCGTAGGCGTTAATGCGCTCAAAGCAAGACCTGGACTCTTCATCAAACAGTGCAGTCCTAATGCAAATAAGAAATCACATGTAGCGATCTTCACTGGACAAAGCAATCTGTTGCTAATTACCAGTATCAGTATCAAAGTGAAGCTTTAATCCCACTCCAGCCAACCCTCCTTACATTAAAAAAGAGACTTGCAGGGAAACACTATACCAGTCATGGACTTAGAGAGAACTTTATATTGACTAAAACACCACGTGACATTACAATCAAAATCTTATATAAATTTAATCGCTGGGGCTTGCTTACTTCGTCTCCTAAATATATGCCTTACATCTCTGCAAGATCCTGTTGGATTCATCAAACATCATGCCACTACTCGTAGGAGGATGAAAACTCGGCCTAGAACGATAAATCGTATCCGTACTCCATATCAAACTTGGTCGGGGATCCCCTACCCTGTATAGTAACAGCCGATGCACATTCCGTGCATATACACCGCAGACAAGCCTTCGAATGCGCCGGATGTGCTTCCTCAATGGGTTCTTCGGGCCGTACAACAACCACTTTTTGCTGGCGGAAGTTCGGAACAGCTTCTTATGGTGGCGGGATCCGCGGGGCCTCGGCACAACGTCACTGAGTTTTGTGTTTCCTCAACGTCAGGTCCTTTTTATGATACAATCTGCCGTGCAATAATGACAACGAACATTTGTGTTCTAGATGCGCTATCCACATCCGACCACATACCGAGGCCCGTTCCATTATTCGGAGATAGATATGTAAGCAATTGCGTTCGGCCTTAACTGTGGTAATCCAGTGAGGAGGAGTTTTATATCCTGCGCGCCATGTTCCACATATACCTCCACCTACTTTGTTAGTCTGCCAACGGAAAGTATTAATAAAGCTCTTCCCACGCTCTTCGGACATCTATCTCTACACTTATACTATACACCTTAACTGCAAAGAACATCAACAGTCACAATGGTTCAGAACAAGGGCGTCATCTTCAAGCAGGTACCAAAGGGCATTCCAGTTCCCGGTCAAGATCTCGTGGTCGAGGCGCGAGAATTCGATCTCGACCAAGCCCCACCAGAAGGTGGTATCACGACCAAGAACCTATATGCCTCTTTCGATCCATACCAAAGAGCCCGCATGCGCGCACCTGAAATCAAATCCTACAATGCTGCCTTCACCCTCGGCCAGTCTATCGCCAACAGCAGCGTTGCAAAGGTCCTCAAATCCGACAACTCGAAGTTCAAGTCTGGCGATTTGATCACTGGATTTATTCCCACGGAGGAGTATTCGGCACTCTCAAAAGATGGCGCAAACGCTGCTAAAAAGATCGAGAACCCTTACAATCTTGACTTGAAGGTTTTCCTTGGAGCTCTTGGCATGCCCGGCCTGACAGCCTATTCATCTTTCTACGAAATCGGTAAACCAGTCAAAGGGGAGACAATTCTCATCTCGGCCGCTTCAGGTGCCGTCGGTCAACTCGTCGGCCAATTAGCCAAACATGAGGGCCTGAAGGTCATTGGATCTGTTGGGGCCGATGAAAAGCTAGATTACATTGTGAAGGACCTGAAGTTCGATGGAGGTTTCAATTACAAGAAGGAGAAGCCAGCGGATGCTCTGAAGAGGCTTGCACCTAATGGTGTTGATATTTACTACGAAAATGTTGGAGGAGAGCACCTTGAAGCAGCCCTCAATGCAATGAACGACTTCGGGCGCATTATTGCCTGCGGTATGATCTCGGAGTACAGCAAATCGGACGCCGAGAAGTATCCTATCAAGAACTTAATGCAAATCGTCGCGAAGAGGATCACGTTCAGAGGTTTCATTGTTGGAGATCCTAACAGTAAGTTGTCCATTGCAAGATGCTGGAAAAGCCCCAAAGTAAAGCTAATTCCGTGCAGTGGGACCTGTTTACATCAAAGAACGCGACGAGAATATTGCTAAGTGGCTTCATGATGGAAGTTTCAAGGCCAAGGAGAGCGTCATAGATGGTATTGACAATGGGCCAGAGGGATTTGTTGGGATGCTTGAGGGCAAGAATTTCGGCAAGACTGTGTTGAAGATTGCTGATGTTGAGGTACGTGATACTAAGCTTGAGGTGAACCGTGCTAACGATATCTAAGTAAGTGTAAAAATACATAAAATATAGTCTAACAAGGTTGTGGATTAAGAATTTGAAGGATACCCAATTCTCGTCTTTGATCCCGAAGTTTCACGTGCTCCGTTATCCACGGTCCATTACCTTACTCAGTTGTGAAACCAAGTCTTCAAATCCAACACTTTCAAAATATTTACGTTTCTCAAGAAAATCGAGCCAATAGCTTCCCCTGAGCAAATGTCGTCATGTGATGGACAGGCAATGGTAAGCACCTTAATTCAACTTCGCTAAATCGAATCTTATCTTTATACTCCGTTCCGTATATTCTCCATCCACGGCAATTCGATTTGCATCCATATTAAAACAAAATAATCTATGAACCCTCACTCAACAGGATCAATCCGCTCGTCGTGAAAAAGTGGCAGTCAAACCTATCCCACAGCCTGCTCCCCCAACCCTCCACCCGCAATTCTCTTACTTCCCCAATGTACCCGCAGAAATCCGCTAACACCTCATACTCCCTATACACAGCTAGCAGCGAAGTCGCCTTCACAAGCACCACGACCCGACTCCGGCCCTCTAGACACATCTTTACGCCCACGACTACCAGGCACAATCATGCTACAAACATGCTCCACCAGCTCAGCTGCGTGTCACGCTCCGTATGACTTCACCACCATGACCTCTCATTCGCCACGAATATTCGTCCTTGAAAATAAGTGCCCTGTGACCTGCCATGGGACTTGATGGATGAATTTCCGTTTGGGACCGCGGCTAATAATCTCGTGCTTTCACTTTCACGGAGCCAGTAGCGATTTTTGGATATGCCGTTATTCTGATTACGGATCTTGAAAATGACGTTTTTCAGGTAGTGGTTCCTACTAATGTGCTCTGTTGGATTGCTATCTAGCTACGAGCCACAGGCTATGGAACAGCAGTGGAAGGCCCACGGCAATAGGAGGCCGCTTGAGGATTCCTAACGTATTGAAGGGATCGGGTGCTCTCGGAGAGGCCCGGGTGGCTATAAGTACAAGTCGTGCCCGGCATAGAAGACTCGATGTGAAGGGCCCTCGAATCATTTGGATTCGAGTTGAGAGAGCCGACTAAAGTTACTGGCACATGAAAAGCAGCTGAAATCAGCCCGCAAGGAAGGGAATATGTGTTCATCAAGTCACGCCAGGACAGCCAGGACCAGCCTCCTCCCGGAATTCTACTTTGAGCAACCCTTTAAACCTTCGGCATCCACAGGTCCAGTGGCCGCTACACCTCGTGCGGACTTCAAACACTCGACGGATTCCGCAGACGAGGAAGACGGACATGCCACAGCCCGTTACCGGATTAAAAGCTATACCTCTTTACTGCTTCTTCTGTCGAAGCAGGACGGAGTCTCCATACGTGTATCACTATCAGCTCCAAGTATTGTGCTATTCGTGGCGATAGCGATGGGATTGATCGCATCATGGCAGTGATCCAAGGCTTCGACGTTAAACCAGTGCATTGCAGGATCGACGCCACCGGATATCTCATCGTCTTTCTCGGTACAGTACCGACAAAAGCCTCAAGCACGCCTTGAACTCTCACTTCCTGCTGAGGTATCGTGCTACTTCCCTTGATGGCAGGAACCTCTAAAGGCAATATCGGTCATTATAAGGAGATAGGGATATGTAGGACAAATCAAGACACTGCATTGGATATCTTGTGAAGATGGATATCAAGAATAACGATAATTACGAAGTACGACAAGATGATTAATCAAATAAAGGAAGAGTTCGAAAAGCAGCAGAATCGTGAGAAGATGACAAGGGACTCTGCAAAGGGACAAACGAATCCTTCAACTTCACCCGCGGCTTTTCACGTCCGTGTACTCCTGCTAATGTTCGTTTCTCTAGGGACGGACGCACACGCCGAGGCTCGTTCGGCACCAAACACCACGAAGAAAGCTCACTTGAGTGTTACTAGTCCTCCTCCTCCTATACCCAATCGACGTATTAGCATAGTAAAAACCTGGGTTTGGGGATAGATCCCAGGAGCGTAGCAGCTATCTCGAGACCTTGCCTATCTCCTACAGTGTTTTAGGCTTATCGACTTTTAATGTCCCACGCCACCTGGCACAGTCGATCGTAAAACACTATAGGAGATATCTATAGGCTCCTGAAACAGCTCCGGGCTCCTCAGCTCCAATGGAGGCGAATTGCTTCTTTGTATGAGAATAAGCTCACCCCAAGGAAACTCCGTTCTGCTTCCCCCACCTAAATCTTCACCCACCAGCACCAAGGGTAGGTATAATTTCTTAGCTGTTAAATTCGTTAAAATACATAATGGTACACACTTCAGATATGCTCCCAAGTCATCATCATCTCAAACCCCTCTCAACATCACCGCTCAACCTCATTCTGAACCCCGTAGATTTTTCCCGCTGTGCAGAGCCCGCAGTCACCGGCCTAGCAGACACAGAGAGACGCTCACGCATCCAATCAGTCTCGACGCTCTTCCTGGCACTCCGCGCCTCGCTAAGCACTTGGTCGAGCCTCAGCGTCTGGAGATCTCCTCCATCCGTCTCTCCGTCCCCGAATTCCTGTCTTGTCTTTTTCTTCCATCTCCAGTGCTTGAGGCTGTTTCGCGAGTTTTTAAGCAGGCTGCCAATATGATCGAGGTAAAAGGCGATGAATATCATGGGGATGGAAATCGATAATCCAATCCCAAACATGTATTTGCTGACGTATGCGAGCGGCAGATTGTTACTGCTATCGACGGGGAACTCCTGTATATTAATCGTGAAAAATGCGGCGATAAAACTCATAGGCAAGAACACAATCGTGACAATCGTGAAAACCATAATCGTCTGGCTCTGTCTAGCGGTACTAGTAGCTTGATCGCGCGCAAAGCGTGCTTCAAAAGCGTTTGCGTGTTTCTGCTTGAGATCTAGCATATCTATGATACCCTCGTTAATTCGTTGAGCTTGTTTGTCCATGCGATCGATGTCCTTAATATGCATCCCAACTATCTTCAACTGGTCTGCAAACCGCTTCTTGACTTCTTGCTGCGACCGCTGCTCGTCCTTGTATATATCGCAGATCGACGCTTCGACAGCCGGGAGAACGTGCTGCTGATCCTCGAAGACTTTTTTGATCATGTTTAATTCGTCGCGAATGTCTTTTGTTTCAGCCAGCAAGTCGGTTTCCTGGCCGATATCAAGCAGCTTGTCAACAAAGATAGGTGCACGTGTTGAGTCTCTAGAATCCTCTCTCTCTTTATTAGCGTTCTCAGGGTGAGCCGTATATTGTGAAGGTTTGGTGAGAGAGTGTGGGTGTCGACGATGCTGCAACCACGCCGAAGCTTGACGTGAAGCTTCATTGAACTCTTTGAATAGTATTGTTTCTCTATCCGTAGCATTCCCACTGCAAGTTCTCAAAGTTAGCACTACCTGATCAAGATGAGCTGTTTGAGAATGCCTCAGAAAGTCCGACGCTTCGAGAATGGGTATTCAAGCTCGCGAACGTGTCTTGATAAGAGAATGAAACATTTGGAAGATGCTTACATGGAAGATTCAAACATGTCTAGAAACTGGTAGTCCTCATCTCCCATTCGGTGACGATCAAAGATTCCAGTACAGCGGCTCGTGACAATCATGGCAATATCATGGACGGAACGCACAGGCTCGTGGGTTTTGTCGTTGATGTCTTCGATAATACTATCGAGAACGTTTAGAGGGTCGTTCTTAGGCTGCTGCCACCGCTGTGGGAAAGCAGTGACAACAAGATTCTTGCCCAACACCCACATCCACATCTGGTCGACCATCACGAGTTTAGGATCAATCTCTTCTTCAGAACGATTGTCTCTAGTCTGGTACCGGCAAACGACCTGATCTTGATCACGGTGATGTGTGTCAATGTTATGATAAAATGACTGGTCTAAGGTCCGCCGGATATGTAGAGAGACGGTCGAGGATGCCAGATGAGCTCGAATAAGCATTTCATCATAAGTTCTAGCTGCGAAAGCATAAGTCATTAGCTCCAATGTACCCCCTTCAACGGCATGTGTAGAAATAATTCAGAGGCTGTGAGACACACTTGTGCATTAAACACTTCGTTCATGCCAGGATGAGATAACTGACAATCTTACCTTTAAGAGGGTGCCGAGAGTGCGAAGTTTTCATCGACTCAGCTGCTTTTATTGCCAACTGCATTTCCTGGCATCGCTGCTTGGTCTCAAAGTGAAGGTAGGGCATGAATGTGTAGACATTACCCCTCGACATGTGCGTACCATCTTTCCGACTAGGGAATGCTGGAGAACGCGGGTTCCTGCTCTGGGCCGAGGGATGACTATATTTGCGTTGTTGGTTCTTGTTCGAAGGCTGGGATTCAGCTTTCGGAGATTTGTTGCCTTTGGTCGTTGCCTTCTTCGACTTATCTTTGGGGAGGCCCTTGCCTTGATCTTTGTTACCATGCTGCCCAGACGTCTTCATCCATCTGCTTTTATCATCGCCAGAAGCGAAAGTTGATGTTCGAGTAAGACTCTGAGGGAGTGTGTTTTCATTTGAAGTAGAAGCCCCATTGAGCACAATGGTTGGAGTGGGCTGCTCAGTCATCGTGCTGGGGGGTTCAACTTCTGAAAGTTGTGGCGCTCTAGGGGTGCTTTGGCACAAAGGCCTCATGAAGTGTGAACTGCCCAACGAATTAGTGTGGAAAATAAGAGAAAGGTCCAGGTAGCTATAGAGCTATAGAGCTGTCTCAGGAGCTAGGATCCCATCTGCAGAACATATTTCTCTAGCTCCTAACAAAACTCTCAGCTCCGGAGCTCACATAGCAAATGTAGCCTTTTTTGTATGGGAATTTGGCTTACTGGCTTTGCTGTCCTCGATGTTGATGACTAAAAGATCTTTCGAGTGCTTTAAAACCATCAATGTCACTGGCGCCTTCTTCAATGAATAATTTCGTAAGCAGTGCTTCCACCCATGCCATATTGTTTGATGGTAGATGAATCCACCTGAACGCTGTAGCATTATCGTTAGGAATGATAGTGAAAGCTGGTTTCAGGGGGTTGTCTTTGTCTTCGCCATACAGCACATCAAAAACGCTCTTCCTTGAAACGCGATTTCCGTTGTGGAAATGTCCAAAGTCTACAATCGTAGCGCTGAATCCTTTGACCGCGCCAAGAGCATCCTCCGACAGAGCCTTCAAGTCATCGACAGGAGATAAAAGCTTAACAATGTCTTTGTGCCTGTTCTGAGCTGCTCGCAAGAATGGCGTACTACCGAAGGAATCTCGGGCCGCTCTCTTGATGTTTTGGCAGTTTAGAAGGCGTTTGACAACTTCTAAATGGCCGCCTTCAGCTGCGAGGTCTATAATTTAAACTCGGAGTCAGTATTAAATCCTTGAAAAGTGATTAAGAGCAGCTGAGAGTCACTGTATGTCAAAATTGAGAAATGTAACAAAGGCCACTGCAGGCGTACAGTCAAGAATCTCTCGATGTGAATTAAAAAAAATCCCAGTTTGATTTAGAGTCTGAATGCCAAGGCATTTTGAGCGACGAATATGCCCCAACGGTTTTTTCTTACTTGAGGTGGGACACTGCAATATCTTACATGCCAGTCGATCTGAGAAACAGGCAAATGCTACAAAGAGAACAAACCACAAAAACTAAGAACATATGAAGTGGCAATTTCACTCTGGGAACTGAACTTACGAAGAGGTGACATTCCATTAAGAAGTTTTGCATTGATATCTGCCCCGGCATCTATAAGAATGCCAACAATCTTTTCAGAGCCAATTTGACATGCATTGTGGAAAGGTGTCCATCCTCCATCACTCCTCGCATGTAAGCTGGCTCCATAGTCAAGAAGCATCTGGACGATGTCATCTCTATCGCGAGATACTGCAGCGTGCAGACTAGTCTTCTCACGCACATCCACAGCATCTATGTAAGCTTTGGGTCCCCTTGGTCGAGCGAGTAATTGTTCAGCCAAACGTTTCTTCCCCGTCGAACATGCCCAATACAGAGGGGTACGCCCATCTTTGTCTTGGCCCTCCTTGCCATCGATATGGATATTCTGGTTCAATAAGAGCTCAATGATAGAGTCTCCCCAGTCCATTATTTTGCCGGCGGCCAGATTATGAAGAACATTTCGTCCCTTATTGTCTTTCTTGTTGACGTCGGCACCTTTCGCAAGGAGCGAATTTAAGATATGCCAACGATTCTTCCAAGCGGCTGTCATGAGTGCTGTCCGATATTTCTTATCGGCAATCTCCGGGTTAGCTCCATGTTCTAACAGCAAATGCACAATGGCAGTTTGATCTTGCTCTATGGCGCGAAGGAGAGGTGGCAATCGGTTTTTGATGGTTGCATCTGGCGCTGCGCCTATAGACAATATATACTTGGTCGTAGCAAGCTTGCCTTTATCCGAACTTCGTGTCAAGGCAATATTTAGAAAGTTTTCACGAAACTGTCCTGTGCTCTTTGCATATTCGATGAGCCGCCTTAATTCCTCCACGTCGTCGCTTTCCGCAGCGCGTAAGACCTGCGGCTCGAGCCGTTCATTGTGATCCGTCGAGCGCGACTGCGACTGCGACCGTGACCGCGACCTAGTCGAATGTTTCCCCGTTGCCTCCATCGAGATTGGTCGTTTGTTGCCTGATTGTCTTCCTCGTTGCCGTTGGTGGAAGCTAATTCAAGTATTCGAAGGTTCTGTCAAGTATTTGTTGGGAAGCTGTGGGCCATCGCTGCTCAGCACATCAACCTGGTGCTGTGGAATAAGTATTATATAAAGGATGAAGGATGCAAAGGGAACAAACCCATGATGGCGAAAAGCTAGGGAAATTCATTCTCGCGGTCTACTGAAGTGGTGTGGGGTGGGCGTGAGCAAGGCAAGAAGCAGGTTGCCGCGATATCAAGAATTTATACGGCGGCCGAATCTTGCATGCATTGCAAATTTATATACGAGACGAGTACAAGTACTACATACAACTCAGCTTGAGGCAACCTACAATACATATGAGTTCAGTTGCAAAATTCCATTTGATGACGCAAGAATAGTGTCAAGCGGCCCGTCCCATTTGGCTTGGACTTTAGCCTGTCTTTCTAGATTTGCCACTTCTTTTTATAATATTTACCACTTCTTCCAAATTCTCCTTTCTTCAACGACATTCAAGTGAGTTCACATCAATGGAAAACACCTTCATCATTCCTTACTATGTCACTCGTCTATATTGATGGTCTATTTCTACTTCTTAGGCGCAACGTCTGGAAGTTCTCGTCAGTTATCTCTCTACGTCCCGAGTCATCTGCACTTACTGAATTGGAAATGAACGATATCCCCATCTTGCACAGTCTATCAAATCGTCAGCATATTCTCACTAGCGTCTCCGGCTTTTCTTACATAAGTCTTCCCCTCTTGACGATACTTCCCAGCGGCTTTGATGGGCCCCATGCTCTTCGCACCCTCGCACAAATCGTGGAAGTCTTGGTAAGCCACGACTTCGGCTTTGATGAAACCGCGTTCGAAATCACCGTGGATGGCTCCGGCGGCCTGGGGGGCAAGACAACCTCGTGGAATCGTCCAGCATCGGATTTCCTTCTCGCCTGCTGTGAAGTAATACTGCAGTCCCAGTTTTGTGAATCCTTTTCATGCATTAGCATCCTTGCGATTTTCAACGTTGAGAAAATAGCATAATTTACCTTCAGTAATAATCTTCTCCAATCGACTCTTCACTTTGATATCCTTCATGAATGCCTCTAGTGCGGCAGGATCGTCTTTGAAAGAGTGGATTTTCTCTTCGAATTCTACCGAGAAGGGAATCACATCTCGAGGGAGCCCGCCGTGTTCAGTCACCCACTTTGCGATATGAGGGAGGTACTTGGATTTTTGCCTGATGTAGTCCTTCATGGTGAGATTCACAAGATAGATCACGGGCTTCGTTGTAATAAGTTGCATCTTGATTGAAATCAATCTGCCAGTCCATAATTAGGGAGCAAACGGACACTAGACTTACTTTTTCGTTGATCAGCTCGATTTCGGCAGAGGTCCAAGTACCGTCTCGGACTGGTTTATCTTGTTCCAACATCTGTACGAAATTAATATCACTTTTCCTCCCCTAATCGTTTTTGCGGAAGAATTTGCTACACATACCGCCTTGATCTTTGTGGTAGTGCTTGGGAACAGCGGGTTCATCTTGAACTTGCCACCGGCTTTCCTGACAGTTGCTTCCTCGGAAATAATGGTTTTGGCCAGAATGTCTGACACTGCTCAGTCTCTGCCTTTTGGTATGATTTCAGGGTGGTACAGACCTAAATCTTTCTTGCAAAGTTCACTTTGGATGGTATCTAAAAGACACAGATATTAAATCTAGTCCTCACACACCACAAACAAAGGAGAAGAACTTGCTCAAGTCCCTCGTAGGATCAATGGAATCGTCAACGTGCAACACCTCATCATTGTCGAATGCTCGCACGATGTGGAACATTCCATCTACAGCTTGAATATGCGACAAGAAAGCGTTCCCGAGGCCTTCGCCTTGAGAAGCTCCTTTGATGAGGCCAGCAATATCTGTTACCTGAAGGTAGGCAGGGCTGTCCCTCGAATTAGCATTGTCATATTTGAAAGCAGCATCGAGCTTGAGTTCTTGGAGCATGACTAGGACTCGCGTTCTTTTTGTAGAGTATCACTTACTACATGGACGGTGGTTTCCAGATATCGCATAGGAAGTCCTTTAGATAGCATTAGTGATTGTCCTTTCTAATGATTAGGCGGCACTCGAACATGAAAAGATTAACTCCAAATTCCAAACTGTAAGGGAAATACAAACTGTTCCACCAGCTGTGGCCATTTCATGGATTGCTCAACCTAGTACAAAACCAAGTCCCAGAAAGACGAACAACCGCGCATGCCACCATCCCGCGACTACCCACTAACACAATTGAAAAAAAAAACATACATATCTCGCATCCGGAACGGCACACCTCGCCTCGTTAGGCTCAATCGTACAGAACGGATAATTTTCCGCAGCAGCACTCTGCTCAGTCAGAAGATTGAAAAGGGAGCTCTTCCCCACGTTCGGCAGGCCAACACACCCCATCTTGAGATTCTTTCGGACGCGGCCAAAGGCGACGACATTGTTCTTGGTCTCTTCGGTGGCTGCTTTCTTGGGAGGCATTTTGAATGGTTTTTTAGAGGTTGAGGAGAAATTTTTTGAGCTGAGAGGAAATATGGTACGACTTTTTTGTGTGGGATTTGTTGCGGCGGGGTGGAGTGGAGCGGGGCGGGATGTGAAGGGGGTGAATCGATATTTAAGGTAATTGATTTTTTTATGTCTATTAATTATTTAGTAATTCTATGGTCTGCTTCTAGATCTATCATCATGAGATCTAAATTCCCCCAACGCCGCGCTATGCTAAGAAATCCACAAGTAGGAAAGCTCCCCTACGCCAAACCACTCATCCAGTCCGCAAAGGCACACCCCCACCCTCAGAATCTGCAATCTTCTCCTCATGAAACCCCTGCTTCGTATTATGTTCTTGCGTGAGACTGAAACCCTTTGTCCACAAACTCGCCACAAATGCAACCCCACTCAACGCAGTCATCACTATCCAAATCGTGCTCAAACTATCCGAATATGCCTTGATCAAGTTTGTCTTATCCGTTCCCTCTGCCATGCCCTTAATAACGCTGATCAAAGCAGTAGCATCCTTGCTATACTGCTGTGCGAATGGCGCTAGCGCTTCGTACGAAAGAAGCTTCTGCTTGATCTGGTTCTGGAAAATAACACCACCAATCGCGATACCGATAGATTGGCCGAACACTCGCGTGAACGAGTAAAACGCCGCTGCGTGACCGGCGTCTTCTGGACGGCCCGCGGCTTGGATAGCGAGTGCCATGGCGGGGAAAAGCATGCCTGTACCGATTGAGACTGCGAAGTTGAGGAATATCCACGCGGGAATTGAGGTACCTGGTTCCAGGAGAATGAGAAGGCCAGAACCGAGGGTTACAAGGAACCAGCCGATCCATATTGCCCATCTGTAGCGTCCTGTCAAAGAAGAGACGATGCCTACAACAACTGCCATGGGTGCGACAAGACCGGTTTCCGGAAGGACGGCGACACCGGCGATGATGGGGGTGTAGCCTTTTACGGCTTCGTAGTAGAGAGGGAGAAAGTAGAGAAGGGCCCAGAGGACGATGCCGTGGATAATAGTCTCGAAGTAGGTGATGAGCATAGTGGTGTTGTTGAAAATGCTGAAGCGGATAATGGGCTCGATAGGGTTTGGGTCTTGGGAGGCGATAGCTTTACGGAAGAGATAGTATTCGTAAACACCAAAGCCGACAATACCAGCGACACCCGTGAGGAGAGGGAAGAGCGTTCGCCACGAGTCCCAGGGATATTGGACTCCTCCCCAGGTCAGGGGAATGAGAAAACCAACCGTGGAGCCAACGAAAACGACTGATCCAATCCAGTCGAATGCCTTGATCTTGTCTGAAAAATTTCCGGGCAGTTTTTCCAATTTCAAGAAGAAGATGATGGCGACTGTTCCGCTACCAATGAATGGCAGGTTGATCCAGAATATCCAACGCCAAGAGACGTTCTGCGCAAAGGCACCTCCCATAAGGGGTCCCGTTACACTACCTATTGCCCATATCGATCCAAGATAGCCAAAATATGCTAGAATCATGTTAGACAGGGGATCATAAGTCAAAACGGGCTAGCTTACCTCCTCGAGAAGCTAGCGGAACAAGGTCAGTGATAATGATTTCACCAAGTGTGAGGATTCCTCCTCCTCCAATGCCTTGAATGGATCTTCCAACAAGCATCATGGTGAAGTTTGTAGCCACCGCAGCAACAATAGATCCAACAGCGAAGAACAACGCTGAACCAAGAACGAGTTCCTTTCGTCCTAAAACATGGCTCAAGCCTGCAACGACCGGTTGAAACACTGCGGATGTAACCAGGAACGATGTGCCTGACCAGAATGCCTCGATCGCTGTGCCATGAAGTTTTTGGGTGATAATGGGAAGTGCGATGCTAAGTGAGGTTGCGTCAATAGCTGCCGCGAGGGTGATGATCATTATTGATGCAAATGCTAGTAAAAAACTTGTCGAGGGCTTAAAAGCTGGCTGTACTATTTCAAGCACTGGTAGAGCCGGGGTGTTATTTGAGGAGAGGGAAATTTCTGAGTTCCTCTCCTTGGAGAAGTGAGCCTCGAGAGGCGGAGTGCTCGACATGGTTGTGATAACTTGATAAGGGATATGGTACAAGAAGCTTTACTGATAGCTTTAACAAGACTTTCTTCGCAAGAGATGAGAACGTATCAGATAATGATATTTGTTGAAAATTGTACTCGGGAAGGGACTTGAGCAGCCATATATACAATGAAACTTGAGGACAAATACGCACATGCATATTCGCATTTTGGATTCTTAATAGCTACCTACGCTTAGGGGATAGTTATACCGTCCATTCGTGTGTTACTAAACATCGATACAGAATTGGAATCACGCTACGGTGGTTTCGGCACAAAGTCAGCCTCCGTAGGGTAGCAGAATCATACTACGGAACGCCAGCCTGGAACGTGGGTTTAATCTTATCCACCGAGGGTTCGAATCCGAAGAACGGCGGTGGAGGACGAGCTACGCCTGCGAGCAACACTTGTTCTCGGGCTATAAAACAGTGAAACTTGCAGGATATTGATCTCTTTCAGAGATGCAAGCGGTACAAATATTCAGCCGATCACGATTATGACCAATCAATGCGGGAGAAGATTGCACCGACTTAGAACTTTCTTTATAATAGGATAGGTACTAGGTAGGTGTTGGAAAAGGTAGGCAGGTCAGAAAGATGATCGAGTTATACAAGTAGCTCCGTGACGCTATCATAAGAGGAAGATGATTGGTATGTACTCCGGAGTAGAGTGAAACCGAACCAAAATTTTGTGATCCGGAGGCTTATATAAGCACTGAGATACAGTAGCGTAAGGCTGCAAGGCTGAACTGGCCCCTTTCTGAATGCGGCCGAATTCAACGAATATCATACCCACGCATCACTTCAACATAAGACTTTTGTGACATGATAACAGTGGCGGCGGTATGCCTTTACGCCGACCTTTTCGTATCCAATCCATTGAGGACCTAGCGATACCTGCTGTATCACTCCTTATTATCTTTCTGGCGTACACGTCCCAATGCCTCTTCCACTACATTGAGCCGGCTCCTTTGCAGGGAGCTGACTTCTGGTGCTTCAACACTTTTGTGCTGGCGATATGGTGGTGCTATAAAAGGGCTTGCTCTGTTGATCCCGGGCCAAAGGGATGGGTAGATAAAGCTACTTCGGACGGGCGCGAGGATGAAGACGACGATATTGAGCGTGAGCGCGAAGTGAAATTGGGCAAGGGGATACGATGGTGCAAGAAATGCAAAGCTGTCAAGCCGCCCCGAGCGCATCACTGCAGACAATGTGGAAGGTATTTCTACCTGCCTTCATTGTCTAGATCATACTGACACATTCAAGATGCATCCCGAAAATGGACCACCACTGTCCCTGGACAGCGAACTGCGTATCCCACACAAACTTCCCACATTTCCTCCGCTTCGTCCTCTATGCCGTGATAAGCATATCCATCCTAGACTACCATCTCTTCATACGCACCTCGTCCATCTGGGACAACCGCAACCTACCCGCCTATCTCGGCCCCCCAGTCTGGGCCATGGCGTACCTGCTCGTACTCTTGATAGTCAACAACCTCACGCTCTTTACGCTTTCCGTTCTCCTCATACGCGCGACCTATAGCTTGGCTGTAAATATAAGTCAGATAGAAAGCTGGGAGATTGAGCGACATGAAGCTCTCGTTGAACGTGCGAAGAAGACGGGGGGCTACGTGTATGCCAGCGGTGGGCAGAGAATGCGTGTCGAGAGACAAGAGTTCCCGTATGATATCGGCATTTGGAACAACTTGTGTCAGGGGATGGGGACAAGTAATATGTTGATGTGGTTTATGCCCTTTGGCGGAGCCCCGGATATCAAGGATGCTACGGATTGGGAAGTCAATGGGTTTGAGGAGGAAGACAAAACATGGCCTCCTCCAGATCCTGACAAGATGCCGAGAACAAATCACACTTTGGACGAGAGTGCTGTACTGAGAGAGTACGGGAGCGTAGAAGAGGAAAAAGAAGCGTTCAAAAGGAGACAAAGGGAAGATTACGCGAAGAGGAATGGGAAGAGTGTTGCTGACGAGAGTAACGACGAAATCGACTACGAGAGCGAATATGAGGAGGGCATGGACGGAAAAGAGGGCTGGACAAATTCAGATGGCGATCGACTTCGAGATTATGGTGTCGATGAGGAGGAAGAAGTTTTAACAGAGGATGAGTTACCTCTCGGCGAATTATTGCGAAGGCGGAAGACTAGAGCTCAGGAATGAGTTGATTGAACGCTCCAAAGCTAGATGTGGGTGCGTTATATGGTAGGTCCTGCATTTTTTTTCAACAATCAGTTGAATCCATCATTCTTTTGTTTTTTAGCCCCGCATCGCATCGCGGAGATTACCCACTCCCATGACTTTCTCTTAATCAGACCTCAGTCCTTGTTTCAGGGTTATTTATAAGGTACTATATTGCGCCCGCATCTTCGTGCCTCGGGATCGACTTGGATCCTGTGCGCCCTTCATATAAGGCAACAGTAAGGATCTCAACTGCTGCGACCTTGAAATTCGCTGAGCTCGGCGCTTAATGGTTTGATCGCATCGGATTAAGATATTTTCGGTTGTGGCACAACAAGAATACTTGGTCCTCATGGATTTATGACTTTCGAAATAGGTTGTAGGATTCATGAGGATGGAGATGCGAACGCTCCTTCCTTCTCCAGGGCAGTTGGTGTAACCTTCCACGTGGTACGCCACAAAGTTGCTATTGCCGAAAGAAATTAGGAACTCATTTTCTGGTGTATATATCATATCTCTTTGTCATGGCAAGTCGCCAGATTTGCCCCCTTCACCATGTTAAGGCTTAGGCATGAAACAAATCACTCATGGCGGAACACCTCATCACCTCAACGGAAGCATCAGTTCCCGTGCTCGAGGTGCCCTATGTTTCCAAAAATTCTTGCAAAATCGGTCAATTCTTACTCTATCCTGGCTCACGTGGATTTACGCTGAATAACGCCGGATTCTTGGTCGTTCAAGAAGATCAACATGAAGAGCTTGTTAGTTTGTTGCAAGAATGGTTATACTTTGGCCTCCTCCAAGAGTTCCTAGGACACCCAGTCAACACACCTTATTTCCTGCGCTTAAGCCACGGTTCCAAGCAACAGATTATCAACTCGTCGCCATTGCGACGCATTCTTCAAAGTTGTCGAGAGAGACTGTTAGCAATGCCAAAGGAAGATCGAGATGAGCTTTGCGAAAGTCTTCTTACCTTTGTCCAGATTGCAGCTTCACAGTGCCGGTTCCTTGACCAGCCTCGGGACTGGTCCCAGACACATCATCTCCCTGAAGTACTCCTCTCCATACGGTTTTTGCTCGACTCTTTGGTAATCGCAGCCGCAGAATTTGATGATAGACTCGATACTTCTACCAAGAACCAGCGATATCCATTAGGCAGCGAAATGGAAAGCTTCCCTCCTTCCGTGTTAACTATTGTCAATCACATGTTGCAGAATGGTTGGTGTCGGCATCAATGTCGATGGATTTGTGAGCGATTCACATTCAACGTCATTTATTACCTCGCGTCATTTCGTCGTAGACCGAGCACTCGAGGTCACGAAGCATGCGAGAACAACGATCATTGCGTAGCCAACAATTTAGATACCACTGACTACCAATGTCGACATGTTAAAGAGCAATGTTCCTGCGATTTCATCTCAAGTCCGAGTACAGAACTCACGAAAATAATCCAACGTGGACAGATTCCTGTTGTGTCATTCTCCAGAACGGCTTCGGGCGAACTTCAACAGAAAATAATTAGGGCCGAGTACTCTACTAAATACACAGCGATTTCTCACGTTTGGAACGATGGACTAGGGAATCCTAATCACAACTCTCTACCAAAATGTCAACTAGAGAGGTTAGTAGAGCAAGTCCGGGCTACCGATTTGTCACGACAGAAAAGGAAAGCAGCATCACAAAATCAGAGTTTTCGGGAGCCACATGGTCAACCACGTCCTGTAAATATCTGGATGGATACACTCTGTATTCCTGTTCTCGACGAAAACTTGAAGTTCAAAGCCATCAATCGAATGACACCAACATATCTTCGAGCTACAAATGTTCTGGTTCTTGACTCGGCTTTGAGTGCAGCTTCTTTAACATCTAATTGCATGGATTCTTGTGCCCAGCTACTTTTATCAGCATGGAATGGAAGGAGTTGGACACTTCAAGAAGGAGCGCTCGCACGAACTCTCGACATGCCGGTATCGAGTTGTGACCCGTGTCGTCGCAGAATGATATTAAGGGAAGCTCAGTATATCCATGCAGAATTGCATACAGCCCATCAATTACCCGCCGTTGGCCGCTGGGAAGCCAGCAGTCGTCGAAGTATACGAGAATGCCAGTTCGTCAGCGTATGGAACGCATTATCAGGGCGAACAACGACACAAACGAAGGATCTGCACGTAATCTTCGCCAACCTATTAGATTTCCATGCAGAAGAGATTATACTTCTCGACCCGAAGCAGAGGATGAAAGCTATCCTTTGCGCCCAAGAGCGTCTTCCGGTGAAGCTTCTGTATAATGGAGGCACCCGAGATCTCATTCCAGGACCCTTTGATAGATGGATCCCCGATGTTCCCACAGGCAGCCCTATCTCGGATACTGATTCGTGGATGGATGTCACGACCAAGGGTCTTCTCATCAAAAGTGAGGTCGCACTGAAAAGAACTGTCATTATTAAGCATCAGCCACGAACATCTCCTGATCGACGATACTGTGTCGAGATAAAAGGCCTGGGAAAAGTTGGTATAACAACCCAGATGTCCTCGAGCCATCCTTACTCACCAACAGCGTTTGACACGACGGTGTTGCATCTGAGTAGCGATGCACAAGAGAACCTGGCGTACGGCATAGTTGCTACTGGTGCATCATTCGCTGTTGTAGGAGCAGCAGAGAAGGCTGTTTTACGCGTGATCTATCAGGATCCAATTATTTTGAAGCTTATGGACAATATGGCCAGACAGCCGGATTCTCAAGATTGCCTCTGCTTTGTTGGAACATTAATTAAAGAGTCTCGGGAGCTTCTGATTGATACTAGTAAGTCATACCTCTGTGTATCCAATGATTAACTAATTAAAGTAGATATACATACTGCATATAAACCACGTTTTCGACGAAGCCCCAACCGCGGGATTAAGGACCGTGCTAGCAAACTAACGCACATGTTGTTCTACTCTACAATATTTATTTTGATAGGATCGATCATTCTCCTAGCCATAACACACGATGGTTCAAACCTAGTTTTAAAGTGCATATTTGTGCTTGTAGCTGGCCACTGCTGTGCTTACGGACCGCTACTTTATTTCTGGTTTCGGGAACGAGACTATCGAGCTTGGCTCCGAAGCTATGAGGATATAAGTCGGATGAAGAGGAATCTGAGCTGGTGAACGACAAGATGGCAGGAGCAATCACTCGCTCGCAATGAAGCATGTTTCCGTTTTTGTGAGGCGCATACTTATAATTATCTTGTGAGGTAGAAAAATCTCGAGAGGCAGCGGGGGGGACTCAGATGATACCCGCCGCTCTTGGAGCAAAGCAAATAGGTGGATTAGATAGATGTCTTTAGAACTAGACAACTGAGCAACAGAAACAAGAAGTAAAATAGCAGACCGATACTGTCCCAGAAAGGAATAGACCCATAGACCCCTAGCAACTTCCGCTCCCGTGAATGTACATCACGTGATGTGAATAAGAGGGGTAATATACCCCGCCAACGCCAGGATTACGTCGCTCTCGTTCCAGGTCGAAGATCAACACCTCTTCTTTCAAACTCATTACAAGTACAACATAAACAAACAAACCAAACACTAAAGCATCAAACCCTCAGACCCAAGGTATGTACCATGCTTAGATTCGACAAACAACATACTTGTCTTCTTCTTGGACTTCCCTTCTCAGGATGAGCTATTTGGCAAACCAACCCCGCTAACAAGCTTGTTTCAGCACAAAATGGCAAGCAGAGACTACTACGACGGTAACGGACAGGACGACTATGGCTCTGGAGGCCGTCAGCAAGGTGGCCGTGAGGAGGGCGGATATGGTGGTGGAGAGCGTCGACAGGAAGGCTACGGCCAAGGTGGTGGACAGAGCTATGGTGGTGGCAATCAGGGCGAGCAACGTTATGGAGGCGGCTCGAACCAGCAGGGAGGCTATGGTGGCGGAGGAGGATACAACAACCAGAACGATGAGGATCTGCAGGGTGCAGCTCAGCATGCCCAACAGCATGCAGGAAACTCTGGAGATTCGAATATTTTCTCGAGCGTTCTGGGTAACTTGATGGGTAACAAGCAGAACATCCAACAAGGCAACCTTGACGAACAACGTACGTTCGTTGACTTCCGTGCTGCAGCTCCGCATATGCTAACACAACACATGTAGATGCCGTTCAATCTCACCAGCAGTTTTTCGGCGGTGGAGGAGGTAACTCGCAACAAGCTAGCTCTGGATCGATGGGCAGCGCTGCTGCCATGCAAGCCCTGAAGATGTTTTCCGGTGGCCAGAGCGGCAACTCCCAATCTGGAAACTCGCAGAATGCGTTCGTTGGTATGGCTATGGGCGAAGCCAGCAAACTGTTCGACAGCCAGTCTTCGCAGGGAAACGTCGCCTCTGGCGCAAGCAAGGAGTCTGCTATTCAGCAAGCTGGGGAGGCGGCGCTCAAGATGTACATGAAGAGCCAGGGCGGTGGTGGTGGCTCTTCCGGCTTGATGGGACTGGCGGCGAAGTTCATGTAGGCGTAGGTTGGCATGTATACATATCGTTCGCTGGTATTTCGACAGGCAAATATGGGTTGGATGTTTTATGAGGTTATGAGGCATATGAACACAAAATTCAGCACGGAGATACTGGTAGAGAAAATACGATGATGTTCCTCGCAACTAATGGTCTTTGGACTATTTGAAAGAGACTTGTATACTGTTCTCTACCGGTACTAGCATGGTAGTAACAAAGTCCAGTACTACATCAGCTTTGGCATTTAAATCTCAAAATGAACCATCTCAAAAGCCAGATGCGAAATACCAAGCAAGTCTAGAACTTGCAACAAACAAGCCCTCTGACATACTCTGTACCACTTAAGGCAAGTGCTATTGCTTTGATATTCCAATTGATACAAAGTACTCATCTCCAAATAAGAATGCTTTGCCGCAAGTCCCCCAAGTTTTCAACTCGATGATTCCCCATCTGACCGCAATCATATAATTAACGCAAAACAACCATAACCACAAAATCCCAGCAAGCAATGAGGGATTAGATGAACCAGTCCCGAGGAAGTTCATCTTAGGACCTGGCCCAACCTTACCGCGGGAAACATCCATCTGTAAGAATCAACAGTGAATATCAATATACTTTCCTAATCAGGTAATCCAGGGCTTTTGTTGCACTTCGTAAAAAAAGAAAGTTCCACATTTAATTGACTTTTTATATTCACCGAATCGTCGGGCCGAGGACTAGGTAGGTAGTGGGTATATGTAATTAGATAAGAAGTTTTGCAAAACATATCCTAGGTGTAATGGTATACTGGTCGAGGTTTCTGCAAGAATGAATCGTGGAGTCTAACTCTGGGGTGTCCTGGCCAATCTTTTTTTGGTGTATTTTTTTGTAAATTCCCCATAATTCTTCGCTACTTAGGTTTGATAGCTTTCTGCATAGGTATGGCATTTATTCTTATTACTAAAAAAAGAAGAAAAAAATGGGGAAATATAGGGGGGAAGAAAAAAGGTATCGTGGGTATCAAGTACCTACAGTACCTACACATTGAGGTTATTCAAACACGAGTTTAATAATATGAGATTAAAACACTAGGTCCGTATATCTCCCGTTCTTTTCCTTTTCCGATTCAAGCAGCTATTTTCCTCGCATCGCATCATCCATCTCGCCAGAGGATATTGGATGTTAAAGAAGATTTCTGTATTCTTCGTGTGCTGGGGTGTGATTGATTTTGCGGTTGTGTACTGCCTTTTCTTTGTGGAGATGAAGGGAAGGAATAGGAGGGTTCCTGGGGGTATCGTTTCAGCAAGCCGCTGTCGATAATGAGCAAGGGGATATCAATGTTTTTTAAGGCTTAAATGCACACTAGCAGTTCTCGAAATTGGTGGTGACCTGGGAGTTTATCTATCAAGGATCTTTATTCTTCAACGAAGGCTCGGATATATTTGCCTTCACCTCAGAAATCCCCGTTTCTGCTCTGCGGCCTTCGATCCAAACACCTAGTTCTCGCCAGATGCGTTCTTTTTCCGCGAATGGTACGGAGGCTGCTAGGCCGCTCGTGCTGCCTGACGAAGTTAGCCTGCGATTTCTCAGATTGAGTTCAAGGGCTTTTTGGACCCGATGCCGTATAATTCGGAACAGCCAGGGCCAAAACGGGGGATAGAAGAAGCTCACAAGCTACAAACACCCTCGCTCCCTCCCACCCATTGATGGCCTCCCCGTTCTCAACATCAATGCCGTCTTCCTCAACCCCGAGCCGTTCACCTTCCTGCCATCCATATGCAAATTCGTCTTTTTTTAGTGATCGACCTTTTAGGACACGGAATATACTTTCCCATATACCCTTACCGACTACACAGACAGCTTCGGGGCGCCACTAGACCACCGATGCATCAGCATTGCATTCACGCTTTATAGAGTGAAAGGACATGAAAGCGAAAACTAGTAAATCATGTTACATATATACTAAACACAAAAAGTAAAATAGGACACTGCTTTACCTTTGCAACCTTCCCCACCAGCACCCCCACATTCCCATCCATCTCCCCCCTACCCAACTCGCCCCCATTCCTCGTCGGCCTAGCCACAATATTCGTATTCCCACACCCCCAGTCCAGAAGCGTCCCGTCCTCCTCGGGCCTTAACCGCCTCGTCGTAATCCCGCTGCTGTGCACGAGGCTCCAAAAGCGATTCGAAGGGTGCGCGTAGGCGTGGCCCTGGGACGCCGTGGTGAGACCGGGGTTCAGGCCGATGAAGAGGAGGTGCAGGGACGGCGCCAGGATGTCGGTTAGTTCGGGAAGGTGCGCGTAGGTTGAGGGGGGTGCGTAGCCGGTGGGTTTGGGACGTTTGGGTTTCTTGGAGGGGGAGGGGAGGGGTGTGGTAGATGATGAGCGCTTTAGGGATGGGGTTTTGGTGGCGGGGGCGCGTTGGTGGGGTGTGGTTCCTGGGGAATGAGTCTGGATAGAGTGGCGATGAGGTGATGCTGTTTTTGAGCTGGAGAGAGCCTCGTTCTTTATCAGGGATGCTGGGGTGAAGGCGTATGAGGAGAGGTCTATGCGACCGGAGAAGTTGGCGGGGGAAGAAGAGGAGACGGGAAGATTGTCTGTATCGGCTTCTTCAAGTTTGACACCTTCACCGTTGGCGATTGACATTATGAGATTTCGTCCTGTGGGCTTGTGTACTAAGTAATATTGGACTCTTGAGCCTTGTGAGGTTGGAGTTGAGTACTCAAGTCTTCGAATTGGGGTAGTGGTTGTAAAGATCTTCAGCCTTGTGGAGCCTTGTGGTTTGATGTTGATCTGCGGGTCAGCCTATTTTAGGAAAAGTAGAAGTAGAAAACCTTAATTCTGTACTCCCTCTAGTTTACTCAGCGAGGCCGAACTCAGCGAGGCCGAAAATCAATTGAGCCTTGTAGAACGTGGATATTGCAAAAAGAGTACACGGAGGTACTCCATCCAGCACCTCAGCTGAATTGTCTCGGATTCATGAGCCAATGATGTGGTGTTCCCGTAATGTTTCGGGTAAATAGGAGGTGGTTTTACCTCTGGCGGTGGGTTTGAACATAAAAAGCGGCACCACTTTTTAAGGTTCCAGACCAAAGAGAGGAGTGCCGCTTCTTGTTTCAGCACCAGCTCGTATTGACATAATGGCGGGGCTGAGCTGCGTACCTATATATAATTAAGACCACAACATCCCACGAACCACAATTCCTCACTTCACCTAACGAGAGACCTTCAATTACAATTGCAATATTTCCCAACATCCCACACATCACCAATCATGGATACCGTCAAGAAAGTCCTCCACATCGGCGAGAACAGCCAAGGCACCCGCCAAAAGAGCCCACCGCCTCTGAGCTCCAAGAGCTACAATCCAAATATAAATCCGCACAACAAGACCAAGTCTTCGCTTTCTACGACACCCTCTCCACCCCTGAGAAAGCAGCACTCTTTGCTCAACTCTCCTCCTTCGACCCCGCACACATAAACTCCATAACCTCCGCAGCCCTCAACCCCCCCAAAGCCGAAAATGCAGACAATGAAAAAGCGCCCCTCGAGCCCCTACCTGAGTCCGCCACAGCCAGTATCCTCGATTCAAAGCCCGAAGACATCGAGAAGTGGTATGAGAGCGGCCTTGATCTGATTGCGGGGAACAAGGTGGGCGTTGTGCTTATGGCGGGCGGACAAGGCACGCGGTTGGGCAGTTCTGCGCCTAAGGGCTGCTTTAACATTGGATTGCCGTCTGAGAAATCACTGTTTCAGATCCAAGCCGAGCGGATTCGCAAACTGCAGCGCTTGGCAGCCAAGAAAGCGGGGAATAAGGAGGCGGTTATGCCGTGGTATGTCATGACGAGTGGGCCTACCAGAGGGCCGACAGAGAAGTATTTTGAGGAAAATGGGTATTTTGGACTGCAGAAGGAAAATGTGGTTATTTTCGAACAAGGGGTGCTGCCTTGTATCTCGAACGAGGGGAAAATATTGCTAGAGAGTAAGGGTAGGGTTGCTGTGGCGCCGGACGGGAATGGAGGGATCTATCAGGCGCTTTTCACGTCGACTGTTATGCAGGATATGAGGAAGCGTGGGATTCAGCACATCCACGCTTACTGTGTTGACAATTGTCTTGTCAAGGTCGCTGATCCGGTCTTTATTGGCTTTGCGGCATCAAAGGACGTCGACATTGCTACCAAAGTTGTCCGAAAACGCAACGCTACTGAGTCTGTTGGACTTATCTTGACTAAGAACGGCAAACCAGACGTTGTCGAGTATTCTGAAATTGACAAAGAGACGGCAGAGGCTAAGGATGCCAAGCAGCCTGATGTATTGAAGTTCAGGGCTGCTAACATCGTTAACCATTACTACTCCTTCCGATTTCTGGAATCGATCCCAGACTGGGCGCATAAACTGCCTCACCACGTTGCTCGGAAGAAGATTCCTTATGTCGACACCGACAAGGGAACTACCGTCAAGCCCGAGAAGCCGAATGGCATCAAGCTAGAGCAATTCGTCTTTGACGTCTTTCCCATGCTTGAACTCAACAAATTCGCCTGTTTAGAAGTCAAGCGCGAAGATGAATTCTCGCCTCTGAAGAATGCTAAGGGTACGGGTGAGGATGATCCTGATACGAGTAAGAGGGACATCATGGATCAAGGAAAGCGATGGGCACAGGCTGCTGGTGCTACGGTTGTGAGTTCGGGTACAGATGATGGTATAGAGGTGTCGCCATTGATTAGCTACGTAAGTCACATGCAAATTCCGAGACTATTTACGCGGTTGCTGATCAGATCATATTATAGGGTGGAGAAGGATTGGAGAAGTTGAAAGGCCAGACTATTACTGCGCCGGCTGTTTTAGAAAAGGAACTCTCTTAGAATGGTATGGGGGATTGTGACGTTTCCTTGGTATCATGATTAGATGATAGATGACAGATGACATCAATGGTAAAAGCAGTGTTTTCGAAAGCATGCTTGAGTGACTCTATCTCGATCTCTCACTGGTCCTCCCATGTGTAACTCCAACTCAAAGCTATACTTATCCTTACCTGGGCAACTCTCTACGTCCTCAAGAGGCCCGCCCAAAGCCTGATTATTTCTTAATGACCTCTGTCGTTTTTTATTACACGCCACAGTAAGGTAGTCTACCACTAAATTTAAGGAATATTCCTGAAAGACTTCATTGCCCTTTTAGGGCCGGCCGGCTTTACTCTGTTTCCTTCATACCTTAGGTAATCACTCTCTACCCATCACCAGCATCATGAGCCTGATAATTGGCTCATGAGTATTTCTTTCTAGAAGCCTTGCCATCATTCTACGGAAAGCCCGTCTATTTACTACCTAGGTACAGCAGGTAAGTTACCTAACCCTAACCTACAGTAACCAGGCCGATCTCCCCTCATAGCCACCTGCGCCTTGTTAGACTTCCTTCTAAAGCCTGTTCTAGAAGGGCTTCTTCCTAAAAGATTGAATGCCATATTACCCCACATCACATGATCGTGGCATCGTCATAATGTGTAGATCGATCGTCTGGGGCTGTGGCTTTGTGATTAGGCTGCACCACATGGCATTGTTACTGTATACAGTAATGGGACCGAGCGATCCCTTTTACTTGGATTAATTAAATACAAGTAATTTAAATTAATTCTGTACGCCGTACAACGGTAACAATACGAGTAGATTTTCAAAACTCTTTCCGCCACCGACCGCGCCGTTCCATCCTCAAAAAATTAGTCAAATACCCATGACGCCGCCAAGGCTGAAATCTGAAATGTGCGATACACAGCCCTCCTAAAGCACGATATGTGATTGGTCCAGCAGACCATGACAGTTAATTAAACTAGGTACTGACGGCACATTTTTTGATCTGGCTAGTCGTTATCATGAATAATGTAAGGATGAGCTAATAACTAGTAGCCTAGCCTAGGGCTTAGAGTAGATTTAGGCACATTGCAAGGCAAAACAACTAGGCTGAGCTAGAGCTGAGCTGACTCTTTATTAAAACCCGACTGACTGCCTCGCGCTGAAACCGTTACAAGACCAAACCTTCTTTCTTTGTACCACCACGAATCAAAAGCAAAAACACAAACGCAAACGCGAATAATCCTCTCTCTCTACCTCATTATCAAAACACAAAAGGAAAGGAAAGGAAAGGAACTAAGTTCCTATTACATACGATGCGCTTCTCAACCGCACTCACAGCGCTGCTGGCACTCCCGGCTTCCACCATAGCTGCGCCGCAACCACATCCTATCGACAACAGCGAGCTTGTCGAGCGCGAATACAAACGGGAAGCTGCAGTCTTAGATACACATGCGCGCGATATAAATACTGGCTTTCTCGCAGATGTCTCGGATCTGTGGAAGAGGAAGGGAGGGGGAGGAGGTGGTGGGAAGGGCGGTGGGGGCAGTAGTTCGAGTGGGAGTGGGAAGGGAGGTGGAAGTTCAGGTAGTTCGAGTTCGAGTAGTGGGAAGGGAGGAAGTTCTAGTTCGTCTTCTGGGTATGTTGCTTTTTCTTCTCTGCGGTCTAGGTGGTGATCAAACCAAACGATTCTCGATCCCCATCTTCGCTGGCTGTCCTGGGCGTTTTCGGTTGTCGAGGAATAGAACTCAATCATAGAAGCCATCATACTAACAAACCTTTCAGACGCGGCTCTTCATCCTCCAACGCCGGCGGTCAAACAAAGACAGGTTCAGGCGTCACCCCAAGATATGGTGGCTATTACGGCGGCGGCGCAAAGACGCCATACTCGTCTGGAGGTCGCTCACCCTCAGGCATCTCCCCGCTCTTGCTCGGTGCAGCCGTTGGCGGCGCCGTAGGTGTTGGTATCGGATTGGCAGCATATCCAGGTCACTGGCCATACGGCGCCTACGCATATCCATATGGCTCTCCGTATGCTTTCCACAACCGCACTGCACGCCGCAACTCTTCAGCTACCACGACTTCATCTTCTGCCTCCGCCACAGCGACGCCTACCAATGCCGCACGCTCTATTACCCTAGAGACCCGACAGGACGATAGTGAGGGACTCAATCAGACCAAGCCCGTTACTTGCCTCTGCGCTCAATACGCCGTCTGTGGCTGCGACGACAATAACAACGCTACGTTCTTGAATTCCTTGATTGGCGACGGGACGTATGCGAATCTGAACACGACTCTCGTCAACGTCGCGGACATCAATGGCACATCTACGATTGTCTTGAACGGCACACTGCCTAATGGCACCACTGCTTCAGGCGGAACGGAAAATGCCAGTGGTGCAGTTAGCACGATGAGCAATCTGGCCGGCTATTGGGTCATGGTTGTGCTAGTTGGATGCACAGCTTTCTTGATCTAAGGCGATTCTTAAATTTTGCATTCTAGCCGGCTGGCGAGACCGGAAGTGCGAAGTGGAAACCGATTTATACCCCTATCTTCTCTTCATTGTATTTTCTTGCATCATTGCACATACATAAGGTCTCTTTGGCGTTTTAGGCCGGGATTGGGGCAACCTTTTATCAAGGAGTTAGATGCCCAGAGTGGCTTACAAGCATGGATTTTGCATGGTTTACATCTCTACTTGTATCCTTAAGTTTGGAATTTGTGCTGAATAAAAGAATATTCCCAGACGAGCTCCCTTGCTCCCAAACCCCTTAACAGGAACTCCTCTAGTCCTCCACTTACAGCCTTCTCCAAAAAGTCACCAGCTACTCTTATAGATACCTAGGAAATACCAGCACCAGATCATAACACCTTTATAATTTACTAATTACCATCTTCACTGCCCATCCCATCCCATCCCCAGTACAAAAACAATGTCCCAGCCGTATAGTACACCCTTGTCATCATAATTTGTAAAGAAGCTGGGAAACCCAGAATCTATAGGTAGCTCAAAAGCATGTTTGAGGCCGGGCCGGCTTTACACTTTAAGCGAGTCGAATAGGGGGGATAAGAAAGAAGAGTTCTACAAGTGTTGGTCACGTGTAGGATTCTATAAAGACTATTTCAATCTCCCATTGGTGTTGCAAGGTTTCATAAAGCTTTAAACAACACTTGCGTTACTTGATCTGAAATATCATATTATATCACCATTGAATTCGAATAGAGGTAGACAACACCATCCATATTTACGGTATTTCACAGCAAGACGGCACGAATGAAGATCGCTTTGTACATATCGTCACATTCTATTCCCCTGCCCTGCCCTGCCTATCTTCATCTCCACTGTAAACCGTGCCTAGCATCAAAAGCAATCGCACCGCATCGCATCGCTTGTCTCGTCTATATTCATGTCTCGTCTATCCCCATTCCCTAAACAAAACACACTCTGGAGAATATTCACCAATCATCATCCTCGTCTCTGCCCCTCGCAGCACTCTGCCTCTGCTTCAAGATATCCGCCAGCCCTTGCAGACCAGCCGGCGTAGGTTGCGGGGTACTTCGCCCGCTATCCCCTCCGCTCCCGTTGCTGTTCATGCTCATTGCCGAATCCCTTGGTGCGGGCGGTGGAGCCGGTTTTCTGCCCGCTGCTGGTCTCTTGGCAGGAGGCGCAGGAGGCGTAGGCTTGCCTCGAATGCCATTGCTGGCTGGGGGAGGAGGAGGCATAGGCCGGGAAGCGGCGGGTGGTGGTGGTGGAGGCAGAGGTGCCGGGGCTTCTTCTTTGAGGTAGGCGGATGGGGCCCAGCCTTGGCCATCGGGGGTTTTGGCTAGCCACCAACCTAAAAATGGTCAGTTAACTTGTGATTTTAAGGAATGTTGTTGGAAGATAGACGTACCATTGTTTTCTTTCTGGATAACGGTTATAAGTTCATCCTTCCTCAGCGTGATTTCATTGGCACTCTGGCCAGCAAAATCATAGAGAACGCGGTATTGTGGTTCTCGTGGCGCCGCATGAGGCGCGGGTGGTGGAGGTGGAGGCGGCGGCACGACTCTAGCAGAGGAGGTTGAGGAAGCATTTCGTGTGTGGGTTGGGATATTGTGGGTTGGAACGGATTTTTGAAGCGCAGGTGGAGGTTGGGGAACGCTTCGGGCTTGAGAAACTGCTGGGCCCCGAGATACAGGCGTTGTGTTTCTATTTGAGTTATTGGTAATTCTCGAAGGACGTCCGCCTGGTCCACCGGGTTTGATCAGTCGGCCTTTCGTGAATGGTTTAGCAGCTACTGGCTTGCCCTTTGGCATTGGCCGCGAAGTCGAGCTTGGTGGTTCTCCTTGTTGCGTGTGGATTGCTCCACTCTTGTAGAAATCGTCCGATACGGGTGGTTTGGCAGCATCACGATCCTTCATAACCTTCACCAACTGCATTTTGTTCGGCTTTCTGGCATACTCAATTGAGTCGCCAATCTTCAAGTTGAACCCAGCAGGCATTGACGCTTGCATATGCGTGAAAAGTTCGGTCTTCAGCACACAATTCACCAGTGGATCGGCTTCTTGCGGAGAGCTTACCCCCAGTGAGAACCAGTCATCTCGACATGTCGAGACGCCAACGAATTTGATAGCGCCAAGTGGAACGGCCTTCTCAACTTGGATCTGAACCTGCTTGTTAACAAGATGTTGGGCTATGATGTAGAATTTGCTCCTAGTCAGGATTATGATTCGAGGCACCGGTTTGCTTGACCGACCAAATTTGGTCTCTAGAATCTCGCCACGACAAGAGAAGATTGCCTTCTCATTAGATGGCATGTCAATCGCATTACGAACCCGAGCCCCGGGTCCATTAGTAGCATTGGTACCAAGGTAATCTCCCATAAAGCGCCTCGAGCCGAGAAGACTGAATCTTCTTCTCTCTTTCCGTCCTTGAAGGACTTTGTGGCCCTTATCTCGAAGCGCAAGAAATTCAGCACCGACTCTCTTCTTCCTCCAGACTCTCTGGATTCTGGTGGCTGCCTCGATTCGGATACGTAAGAATGCTCGCCAAACTCGCTGGATTCGAATGGCCATGTTGTGCCAGTATCGGTCTCTCATGTGCTCTAAAGCAAACAAAGTCTCTGGCGCCTTGATGAAAGCTTTAGTTACACCCATCTGGAATTCTTCCGCGGGAATACTAGTGTCCTTCAAAATCTGTTTCGCGCCGGTCTTCGAGTCACCGGTCCAAGTATAGTCACCAGCGTATGAAGTTTGGGGTGACAAAAGATAGAAGCGCTCGACAAATTTATCAAAAGTCTGACGGTACGCAAATCCAGCACGTCGAATACGGACGTTCTCCTGAAGGCCGAGGTACTTGATCTGATGCATAACGTTCGGCACATTGTATTCAGTCGGCGATTTGTTTTCGTTCGGCTTGATTGTCCGGATGTATGAAGGCTGCGCTTTCATTAAAGTCGCCACTAGTTCATTGGCTGATGTCTTGATTTTATCTCCTGCTGATGGGGGCTGCTTTCTGTTATCTTGATCAACCTGGTTGGGGAATAATTCGTGGAGGAAGTGGTTGCTGCTCGAGCCGAAAAGATTAAGCAGTCCTTTGAGAAGTTGGTCCTTGTTTTTGTCGGTAATACCCTCAACAGTATACGCAACATCACCTGCATAATGCTTGATTATGAAGTTACCTTGCCGAGGCGTCAAGTGAGGATTTGACATGCCGTTAATAGCGGTCATGAAAGTCCGATCGCATGCTGCGGGATCTGCGTGTGCGGTTTTCGTAGCATCCTTCATAGCTGAAAAGACACCAGGAGGTCTAACGGATTCGATCAAATCACACACAATCTTATTGTCAAAATATTTGATAGGCGTCCACTTGATCTGTTCTCGTTCATACTCCTCTTGCTCCGTCTTCAGCGTCAGTTGAATGAAGATCTGCTGCAACTTCTCATTGACGTAGTTGATGCAGAGCTGCTCGAAGCTGTTCTTCTCGAAAATTTCGAAACCATAGATATCAAGAATTCCAATAGAATGTGCTGTAGTTCCACGGGCCTTCAAACTCACATTGACACGCTCCACAATCCAATCAAACAAATTGGTGTAGATTGCCTTCGCTAGAGCATCACGTGTAGCTATCGCCTGAGGAGGGTTTGCTGGGGACTCGATGATCTCTCCACTTCGTGGTGTGAGGACTCGAATCGTAATGGCTTTAATGATCTGCTGAGGGTCAACCTCCAAGAGATATGCCAGGAAATCAACCACCGACTGATCGACTACCGCAGCATTTCCATCTTCGTCTTCTCTAAATTGGAGGTTACCAGTCCATAAAACAGCGGACAGCATTCGGAATATTTCATCTTGCTCGGCTTGTGTTAAACCAATAACCTTCATGGCGTTGAGAGTATCACGCCACTCAGCAAGATCATCAATTCCATCCACATCCAGACACTTCGACTTGCTGGTATAATCATACGTCTCCGGCTTTTGTACTCCTAGATTTGTTCGGTATTCTTGGGATGCTCCTTTTGTGAACTGGTAGAAAATGTGAAAGTTCCGCTCATTTTTTATTTGTCCCACTACTCTTGACTTTTCCAACAGGTAGTTTGTGATATCAGCTCCAACCGGCTCTCCTTGAGCATTGAACTGCAACTGCAGGTATTTTCCGAAACGTGATGAGTTGTTGTTCCGCAGCGTCTTTGCATTTCCAAATGACTCTAGTAGAGGGTTCGTTGCGAGAACCATGTCTTTGGTTTGCTGAATCGAAGAATTCGAGCCTCCAGACACATTGGCAATGTATTGCATTAGGCGCTTCGCGGCCTCTGTCTTCCCAGCTCCCGATTCTCCGGAAATAATGACACACTGGTTCTCCTTGTAGGCGTTCATGTTATAGTAGGAAGATTCGGCAACGGCAAAAACGTGTGGTGGCATCTGCTCTTGTTAGCACAAATTTGACTTAGGGCCTAGTTTGTGACGAACTTCTAATCGATTCTTCCCTCTGTAACTGTCCAGGACATCTTCTGTATAGATTCCCACTGCCACAAAGTTAGTAAAACGACTTCACAGCTAGATATCTCTTACTCACAGTCCTGAAAGGGGTTGACGGAAACCAGCACATGGCCAATATATGTCTATCGGTCTAAGTCAGCATGTAACGTCCTCCACCGGCTTGCACTCCCGCTGTTTCCTTACATAGATTTCTCTAGCCTCGAATCGCTTCTTCAAATTCTCGTTGATGGCTTCGTTCGAGACCTTGCTAATCAAAGTAAGATCCGATACCCCGACCTCCTTCTTCTTCGTTGTATCGAACGCGGCCTTCTTAATATTGGGCTTGCTGTTTCCACCGCCACTTCGTCCGCCATCTTGCGCCTTGGAGGCTTTGTCGCCCTTGGGACGTCGACTGATACCCTAGATTTCAGAGAGTGGTAAGCCAGCTGCCCCCTATACCCTGCGAATCCGGCATTGAACTCTCACCATCCTTTCCTTTCTGCCCCTGTTTGTTGACTGCTTCAAGTTGCGCCCAGTACCAAGCCCGAACCTGCGGCTCTCTCTATCTTTCAAAATCTGCAGAGGATATCAAATGTGCAAAGGCAATCCGGGGCAGGTTTTCATCGAGAGAGTCGGGCGGTGGATGTGCAGGATTTATGTCAAGGTTCTGGTGCTGTTGAAGTGTAATGGCCAGAGTCGCGGATATCTCTCGCTAAACTACGCTACGCTACAGCGCTTTTGTGGGGTCAGGGTCGGGTTCCTGCACCAAAAAGTGTTCTGCTTCTGCCTGTGAGGAGGCTTGCGTCAACAACATTCAGCCTCGCCACACGCAACGCACGCATTGCCCGCTACCCGCGAGTAATGACTGTACTGTACCACTTACTCGTATTAGTTGAAGGCAGTGTCTGCAATACTAGCACCCGACTTGGAATCTTCACGACAACTTGGTGACCATTCCCTGGTGTTTCCACGTGCACCGTTATCCCCCAGTTGGAAGTGTCCTGTTCGGTAAAAGTGCAAGAATGTTTATCAAATTCTGCCCCCTCAGAAGTGCTTGCAATGAGATGTGCGTCGAGAGGCCTTGCACCAGTACATAACTTCAGTTGCAGAGTCTACTCCGCGCCTTTCCTTGAACAGCTTTTCCTGAGGCCTCATACTAAGGGACAATGTCCGAGGTTATCCTAGCCAGCGATAGCACTGCTTTCTTGGAGGTCTGCGTTTCAAAACTGAGGTTGAGCGGTTGCTTAGTGAGGATGCTTCAATTTGCGAGAATATAGTAAAGAGGGAATAATTGTGCTTTGGGGGAACGCGGAGAAAAAATTCCTAAGCAAAGTGGTAATCGAGGAAGGTGCTGTCCGATTCAAAGGCAGGAGGTAGCCCCCTTCTCTTCCTTCTCTTTTGGCCCTTGGGGTTAGACATTCTATTCCAGAAGGCGACCCCAAACGGAGGACCTGAGGACGGCGGGCAAAGTACACACGCACAGATCAGTGCTAGCGGTATCGCAGAGAGCTCCATTGTGTAACATCTCCACGTTTGTTTCGCGCTGGGGGTCTATCATTGCCTCAAGATTAGGTTGTGTTGGCCGAATTATAGTTTATTCGGACGCCCAAAAATATGATGCTTCCAGCTCTGAACAGATACTCAAAGTTCCGCAACCATGTCTAGTGATGTGTTGTGTGTAGCCTTTCCTCTCAGCAGTACCATACGTTATTTTCACTTTTAACAACATCTACCGCTTTCAGTCATATCTCAGAATCATCCTCAATGCATTTTGATTGTGGCCATCCCGCGCCTCACACAGATCTGATTCAAGGCTCACGCCCTGTTGTTGAAAGTACAATTCGGCATATCTGACCATGGGGGAAGCTGCATGAGAGTTACCTACGTTGTCTTGTTTCAATTCCTTCTGCGCTGATGAAAGTTTAAGTCTAGTGATGCCGAAACTAGCGTAAAGGCCCAAACTATCATTGCATGACCTCTGGTGTTAGTATGTTAGTACTAGGATATAACGTCTTGGGGATGCCCCAAAGCAGTTCCCGTGCTTTGCGATCGGGGGCGGCAATGGGGTAGAGCCTCTCAAGTACGATGTAATCGCACGGAGAGATGTCTTTCAAGGCAGACTATCGAAAGTAAAGATATCTAATTCTCATAGGTTCACGATATATCGTGGCGGTCCTCATACAAGCTCTGTTAAATTCTCCCTGTACAATGTCTTCTATCTGTCACATACCCTGGGAGCCTTCCTACGGATAGGTACTGAGATGTCTAAATACGTAGTATTTGGGGAGGGATAGATTAGTAGCGTCACATTGCAAGCCCTGCGATATCAGAAACAGTGAACAAATCCTCTTAGGAATAGCCATCTGCGTTTCCGTTTGATTTGCGAGGTCTTTGCAAGGCCCTCAAGTCAATCCTAACAAGGAATTCTGCTGCTGCACAACTCTTGGTAAGTCGTTATACTTGATCCGTATATGGTTACGAGTCGTCACTGGATTTACCGTCCTGACGTCTCTAGGGGAGGATGGGCATTATGCCCGGGAGGAGTACGTCAATCAAAATCAAAAGTCTTAAGTATCACAGATGAAATATACATTTGGACAAGATTTAATGGACGATCGAATTAACAGCCAAAGCAGAGCTACAGACCTATTCAAGGCCTCAACGCTCGGATCGCTCGCGACCACCGGGTAAAGCCCTCAAGTAAAACCACAGACAAACGAGCACTTTCTTGTCCTGCAAATGGTAACATAAGGAAAACCAGGATCCAGTTGGGGTTTTTTGATCGACTGGAAGCTGATTTAGATGCATAATTGCATGCGAATTATCACGGGGTTTCATGGCTTTATCAATTGTATAGTGCCGGTATGAGGCTGACAATGGTCACCAATCTGGCGTCGCAGCTGCTACACCTTGGCAATACCAGTGTTTGATACCGAGTCACGGCACTAACCGGCCCCTCAGTACAATTGAGGTCAAATGTTAACAGATGAAGTTGAACACGACAACCGTGCTCGTACCTGAGGGGTAGAGTAGATTGAGTGAGCTACAGTACGGTACTGTAGAGATCTGCCCCGCAGCCCCGCAGCAGTAATCTGATCGCGGGCTCGGGCTCGGGCCAGATGTCTGCGACCCGAACTTCGATATATTATGGCTATGGTTTCATTGGGCCACAAGTATCCCCGCAGAAATAGCATGGATAAAAATAGCCATTGGTATGTTTAGCGCCCAAGTCGAAGTCACACCCGACGGACGGCTCAACGCCTCGTGGGCAATACGGAATACCTTTGTGTGTACCATCTCAAGGGGTTCGACATGAACCCTTCCAGAATAATTGCGGATATTCTATATCCCAAATGACAGGCACAATCTGACAGTCCTTACACAAACTTATGTGCACATCACAATAAAGCACCAGTTTTGGAGGGACTTTTCGATACAGATAGGATGCATCTCAAAACCCGTGCCTGCTACTGTGCGACCATGATGGCCGCCACTCACTCCTGAGGGCCAGTCAAACGATGGCTGAATCGTGGAATCCTCCATGAGACGAGTCAGAGTTCAGAAGAGGACAGAACAGACTAACATTTTCCCAAGTCCGGACGGTGCTCAGATGTCGATGCAGAACCAGAGATCTATGGAAACAGTCCAGTTTCTCTGCCTTCGGGTTGAAGAAATCGATTTCATCCACTCGTCACAGCCTTCTCATGCAGAAACAGGTCCTTCTGGGTGCTGATTGGTCGGTGTTGCTACCCGCAGAGGGGCATTGGATTTATGGGCGAATCCCGGTCAGAGACGAAGCGCCAGGAAGTTGACGAGGCGTTGACCCGTCTTGACCCTGGCCCCGCAGCCTTTCTTGTCGTCCCAAATGCCATGTTTCTTCACGGCCTCCTTCTTTCTTTAAAGAATCGCACAACTTTCCATGAGGAAAAGTCGTCCCATATATCCATTCTAGCATGTCATCTTAATATCGTACGATTTTTTGAATTGATTCATCGCATCTGGCCATTTACCCACCCCCAAGCCTGCACATACAGCGGTTCAAGTCTCAGTCGGCTATCAATGCGTCGGAGCCCTGCTACATCAAACGTCTCAAACTCCCATTTCCGACAGCTAAGCTTTTTAACACCGCAAAATACCCTGCAGAAGGCCCCACCTGCATCTGAATGTTAAGATAGACTTATCATATCGGACTGATCTGATACTGGCCTCCGCCCTTCGAAACTGGCTGCTACGTCTGATCATCCTCATAAACTCTAGAATCGTGACGAGCCCTGCCTATCCAAGCCTCGAGAGCCTCAGATGGCAACCCGTCAAGGATCGTGACTCCCAGGTTCAGAAGGTTGCTTACTTGCCGGGCCTCTAAAGAACATCCATTGAGTTTCATGGAACTTCTCGTATCCGTTCTTACAGCACTATCCCTCCCCACAAACCGCACGAGCTCCAAAGCGCATCATTTCCCACGGGACGGCATTTTGCATCACTGAACCTCCGGCACTCTTCATCCAAAACCCCTGTGGTCCCCCTTCCCTAAGTCGTCGGCGATTGGCAATTAAGCTTTTCATCCTTGAGCTTCATATACTTTCTGTCCTGCTGGTTCAGACCCTTTAGCTCTTTTGGTGGACGTCCGTTCTTTCTCTTGGTCCCATATACGACCTTTAATACTGGAGTACGAAGGGATAGAGGTAGTGTCATTCGTTGAACAACTATTTTTACGAATCGACGACTGCGCGTTCACGTCGATACCGTCGCTGGCCGACATTTAATAAGGATTGTGGTAGCTGAGGAGGATATACTGGCAAGATGGGGTTCTCGAGTGAGCTCAAAGCTCAAACTCGGGGGACGAAGTTATTGTTCAATTTTCTATTTCACGGATTCCATATTGGACTATTCGCACTTGGATGGTAAGGAATTTATAGTCGTGTATGCGTTGGTTTGACTAACAGAACACTACAGGTGGAAGCAAGCAAATGACACGAGGCTTGCGGGTCTGAATTCACTCACCTTTTCCGTATGGATATCCCGAGGTGCTGGTCTTGTTCTGTCGGTGGACGGTGCTATGATTCTGCTACCAATGTGTCGGAATATTATGAGATATGTTCGACCAAAGGTCAAGTTTCTGCCGCTCGACGAGTCGCAATGGTTCCATCGGCAAGTTGCCTACTCACTTTTGTTTTGGACCATCGTCCATACCTCCGCTCACTATGTCAAGTAAGTCATCTGTATGGAAACTTGGCTGTCAAGAAACTAACAATAGCCAGTTTCTTCAACGTTGAGAGAACTCAGATCCGAAAGGAAACTGCAATTCAGATCCACTACACCCAAGTTGGTGGAATTACGGGTCATATAATGCTACTATGCATGCTTCTTATGTACACGACGGCTCATGCCAAGATTCGCCAGCAATCCTTCGAGACATTCTGGTATACCCATCATCTATTCATTCCCTTTATGCTCGGTCTATACACCCACGCCACTGGCTGCTTTGTGCGTGATACCGCCACCCCTTTCTCTCCGTTTGACCACGACAACTTCTGGAACCACTGCCTCGGTTATGAAGGGTGGAGATGGGAGCTCTGGGGAGGTGGATTTTACCTCATTGAGCGTTTGTACAGAGAAATCCGATCTAGAAGAGACACAGAGATCGTTCGAGTCGTGCGCCATCCATATGGTAAGTTTTCCAAGATTATCCACGTGAGAGCACTACTAACGCCACCAGATGCCATGGAGATCCAGTTTACGAAGCCCTCGATGAAGTACAAGGCAGGCCAATGGTTGTTCTTGAACGTCCCCTCAGTATCAAAGCAGCAGTGGCATCCATTTACCATCACATCTTGTCCATTCGACCCTTACATTTCCGTACACGTCCGCCAAGTCGGTGACTTTACCAGAGCCCTAGGAGATGCCCTCGGAGCAGGACCCGCGCAGTCCAAGCTATACGACGGCGGCGACCCCAACGCAATGTTCGAAGTCGCTCTTCAAAACGGACAAGAAATGCCGCAACTCCGCATCGACGGACCTTTCGGTGCACCTGCTGAAGACGTCTTCGACAACGAAATCGCCGTCCTCATCGGAACGGGCATCGGAGTCACGCCCTGGGCCGCTATCCTCAAGAATATCTGGCACATGCGCCAGGGACCCAACCCACCCACTCGTCTCCGCCGCGTCGAGTTCATCTGGGTCTGCAAAGACACTACCTCCTTTGAATGGTTCCAGATCCTCCTCTCATCCCTAGAAGCTCAGTCCCAAGAGGCTGCCAACCTACCCGGCAATAACGGCAGCGAGTTCTTGCGTATCCACACCTACCTGACCCAGAAACTCGACATCGATACTGCCCAGAACATCGTGCTGAACAGCGTCGGTGCGGCTGTTGACCCTCTGACCGAGCTGCAGGCCCGCACCAACTTCGGCCGTCCTGATTTCGGGAGGTTGTTCACGGGTATGAGAGAGGGAATTCTGGATAGGACGTACCTGAATGGATTGGAAGGCGAGATGAGGACGAATGTCGGTGTTTACTTCTGTGGTATGTTGTTCCCCTTTCCTATATCCCCCATTGAGATTCGATACTGACAACCATGGCAGGACCCAATGTAGCAGCACGCGAGATCAAGAAAGCATGTAAAAAGGCAACAGTCCGGGAAGTCAACTTCTCGTTCTGGAAAGAGCATTTCTAAGTAAAACCGCCTACTTTTACACCTTTATATAATAGATCGAGCTGTGGCTGGACTGGTTTCAGAAGTCATGATTGATGCATGCAATTGGGCGAGCGAAACGGAGCGTTGTCTTTTTGTACCGGTTTTTGTATACCGAAGGGGGGTGTTGAGTTGAAATGTACTTGGGAATAGATACCATCATCAGTCATGCTATAATCATCACTCGATATCCTTCTGTGCCCACCCTATCAAGTAATCACTTGGTAATTTCTACAAAAGATCTATAATTTACTCTGCCCCTCCTGCGGCACCTTCACAACAACCTTTCCCCAAGTCTCTCTACTCCCCAAAGCCTCCAATGCCTCCCCCACACTCTCCAACCCCACAAACTCCTTATCCGTAAACACGGTCCCCCTAAACTTCCCCTCCTCAATCAACCTAAAAATCCCCTCCCAAACCTCCGCAATCTTCTCCGGCTCATGAACAGCATAAGCCCCCCAATGCAACCCCACAATACTAATATTCTTCA
>QGMG01000203.1:0-43864 GCA_007825325.1 Lachnellula cervina | reverse complement strand
GTTGCTGGGGGTTCGGGGTCTTACTTGGAGATGGAGTTCCTGTGTGGATTGTGGGTTTGGATGGATGGATGGATGGGTAGCTTGATGGTGGGTTGTTGTGAGTAGGTAGTTGTTTGAAGGTTGGTATGGTATGGCTGGTAAGCTAGGATGTCAAGTTTGTCTAGTACGAGTAAGGTAGTTGAATTGTGTGTTTGGGGGATGTTGCACAGAAGAGGATGGTTAGTCTCCCTTTATAGATGATGCTTGATGTGGAGGCGTGAATGGGATTTGAGGCAGGGCGTGAATCCGATGCGGGTAGAAAATCATTAGCACGCTCGTAGTGTTAGTCCTCTACTTACTCTATTGGGTTGAGCACCCTATCTCTTATCCCGCACCAGCAGCTTTGTTGTGAATTTCTTTTCGCACGGTGTATACTTGTGGAAAGAAGAATAAGAAGAAGGGAGTGAGTACGAATATTACAACTTAATATCCAGCTTGAAACATGGAAGAACAAAGTAAGTTAAGAGCAGAGGAAAAGGGTAGAGATTGCATATTGAACACGTTCATAGGACACCAGATGGGTCCTGCATAACAGATAGAAGAGCGCAGATTTTGCGCTATCCATTACTTAAATATACACCCCTCGAGCTCCCCATCTCAATTCCACCAGCACAAAAGGAAATATATATAATAGAGGATGACTCATCCCGTCAGTTCAGTGGTTTCCTCGCCCACCCGCTAACAGTCCTCCACCCAGCACCACAAGCCCGTCCCTCCTCAATGATATCCTGCACGCCCTCCAGCCTGCCCTCCTGCCCCACCGTCTGCACCTTACACCTCAACAGCCACTTCTCCCACGCCCAACCCCCCACGATCCCGCAGATGCTCGCCGCGTTCTCCGTGCTGCCCGTAACCATAGCCTCCAGCTCGAGCTTGACTTCCACGCCCCTGCTATCGCGGTTGACGATCTTGTTCTCCATCTTGGCACCCATGGGCAGGAACGTCCACGCCCGCTTGATGCCCATGAAGCCGGAGCTTTTCAGGCGGCCCAGCCAGAGCTTCGTGGGCTGCGGGTCGTAGCCGAGGGTTTTGAGGTTGAAGCCGAATTCGACGCTCTTGGCTAGGCCGAGTGGGCCGGCGTTGACGATGTCGGAATCCATGATTGAGAACTCGAGATATCCGCCCGGTTTCAGGACACGCATGCATTCCTTCAGACAAACATCCCACTCGTCTTGGCCATGCTCAGATCTCTGCTTCAAAATCGTGTAGATTTCCCTTGCGGAGATAAGATCGAACTGGTTATCCTTGAACGGCAGCTTCGTGAGACGATCCACAGCGATCTGACGATGATTCTTGGGCCCCGGATGTTGGAGTTGGAGAGCTGGCGCAGGGCTTTCGTGGTGATGGTGTAGACTTTCGTGTTTGGGTATTCGGACGCGCAGTGCCAGGCCCAGTCGCATGTTGCTTGGCCGCCGAGATCTAGGATTCGCGCGCGGTCTCGCGGGGTCCCGTCCATTTTTGGTCCCATGGATGAGAGGCGGGCGAGACGTTTGGCTACTGGTGCTGCGATCAAGCGGCCGCCGTTGAGGAGCTTGATAGCCATGATGTTCCATGCAGCGGGGGCGATTTGTGTGAGCGCCTCGTACTCTTTGTCTCGCTTCAGCTTCTCCGGGTCTTCAGGGGTGATCTCATCGCCTCGAGCGACGTTGGCGGACATGCGGCGCTTAGCGCTCATGGGCACGACGCTGAGCTGGTACTTCCCGAGAAGCTGAGCACGGTGCGCAAGAGGGAAAGAGACGCGCTGGGCTTGCAGAGCCTCGAATCGTGGGATACGATGAACATAGGTATCCCGGTAACATGAACGGGCAACGAAGTTCTGGAACGCTCGGTAGTAAGCTGATTCCTGAGTGATTTTTGGAAGTGGGCAGGCAATGGCAGCCGACGTTGAAACGATCTCGGAAAAGCGCACAGTCTTCCGTGGGTGGGAGTCTACGACTTCAACGTCTGTCACTTCGACGATAGATTCTCTCTGGCTTCTGGTGCTTACGACACGTTTGAGGAGTGCAGCTTCGTCATCGCGTTCCTCCGTGGGGTTGATCAATTCTGCCAAGTAAGTGCTTTGAGCTGTGAGCCACATGCCGGTTCGGTCGACATTCTCCACAGCCAAATTCTGTAGCTTCAAAGCGTAGCTGGTTGAGTCTGTTACAATCTCATCCACAACAATCTCTTCGTCGACATGCTCAGGTACTTCAACGACTTTGATAGTGTCATCAGAATTCTGGGGTGTGAGTTCTGGGCGAATAGTGGAATCGGATTTCTGTTGAGGCAAATTTGGTCTTGCCGTTGGAAGGCCCTCCGACATTGTTTCCGATCTTTCGGATACCTCCACAATCCTCTCTATCGGCTGTGTTGACCAAGGTGTTTTGTAAAAGTGCTCGGCAGTAGTCGATGAAGGTGGATGAGCCGAGTCTGGTGTGCATGGGACGAGGTGCCATGTATGTCTGGCGCTATGTGATAACGTCGAGAAGAAGCCTCCGGGTGAGGGTATATCAAGCTTTGTCAAACTATTAAGAGCCCGTTGTTGTTCTGGGGAGAGCACAATCGAGTTGTTCCGCCGGATATTAGTTACTAGCGGAGGCAGCCTTTGTTGCATCTCTTGCACAGGTTGCTCAATATTCGTGAATTCAATGACTTGGTCTTCCTGGTGCTCGAATGATTCATCGCCACCAGATAGTGCTTCCAAAGTTGCCAATGCACCAGGCTGAAGTCGAACTCCCCCACCCCAAGCATCCCTATCATCTCCATTCTCACTCCCAATATCTGGTGTTGGCGGAGCAGACATAGCAGCCATCTGCTCCGATGAAAGACTACCATCTAAAGATGGTGGAGCAGAACATGATGGAACCTCTTGAGACTGTAAATATGAAAATATCGCAGGAGACATTGGGACTTTCGGTGGGGGCGTCGGTGGTACAGGAGATGCTAGCAGCTTGAATGCTGCCACACCTGGCCATGGATCACCCCCAGCGGGGATGATCAGGGAGGGGAGCGAGCTTCGAGATGATCTGCTAGTGTTCGAATCGACAGAGTGGCGCTTGACGTGCTTAGATTGTCGAGCACTGTTCCTCCTTCTAGCAGAGTTCTTGATTCTTGCATCCTCATCTGATGACACATCATAAATATCGTCGAATTCGGTGGCTTCCGTAGTAAAGCTATCCCTCGTCCATGGTGCGGATGAGGGTGTAGGAGAAACGCTTTCTGTATCTGAGGAGGACGTTGAGGGTGGGATTGGGGCCGACATGAAGTGGTTACCTCTGGGTGTGGGAAAGTGATCGCTGAGTGGAGAAAGCCAGTCTGCCATCTTAGGTGATCTATCCCTACTTCGCCGACCCTTTATCATAGCTGAGCCTCTCGTCGATTCTTCATCATCTTCCATTATTGTATTAAGTGACCGTCGTTTCCGTTGTACCTGTACAGGAGACGGCGGTCGATATGTAGTTGCAGGTAAGAGATCTAGTGTAGCCATTTTGATGTCAATCCCAAGAACGCCGTGATATGAGATAATGTTGCGTCCCTGGTCGAGTAGAAGGTATGTAGTTATTTGAGGACTACCAGCGTCCGTCGAGTAAGAATTATTAATGATAGTATGCTTCGGTCAACGAAGACTTAAAAAAAGCAAGCAACGACAAGCAAGGAGCAGGAACAATAAAAAGATGACAAGAAATGGTCAGCACACAGCTTGGGCAACCACAATGTTTATAGACCCAGCCCATTCTTACGAAGCGGCCCTGTCACTGGCTGGGCGCTAACGTCAGACAAGGGCATGCCTAAAGATCCAGATTGGGTCTCGATGTGGGCCTGCAGTATTGAAGAATTGGCATTAAGATGCAGACGCGCTTGCATGCTGTATTCTCATTACAACGACTGTGGAGAAGCATGAGGCCCGAAGCAGAAGGATAAGCAGATGTTTATTCAAACTATCGCCAATACCACAACAGTGCGATACGAATAATAACCAATGAAACGGAACAAAACGTGTTGAAGAAACATCGTGCGAACCATAAATCGACATTGATCGAATAGCCAAAATTAGATTTTGGGGATGAACTAGTTGCGCGCGCGAGGTGTGTGAGGTTGGAGTTCATTGGAGGTGGGCTGCAGAGGCTCACAGGAGCTTGGACGAATGAAAAGGCACGGCGCCCGCACCTCGTGAGGAGAAGCCAAAGATGGGCGCTTAATCCTCCACGCAAGTTTGGGCGCACGACAGACGGTTATACGCCAGTGGACAGCAATGGCTAGTACCTCCGTAAGGAACGAATGGCGCGAGAGGCTCCATTGCTTGGTCCGGTTGTGGTACGAGTAGGGGCATCTAATTAGCCGGAGCATCGTAGATTCGACGTAGACATGGTGTGGCATGGTGTCCTCGAAATAGATTTAAGGTAATGCATAGTGTAAAGAGTGGAGAGAAAGTATTGATTTTTCAAAAATAGATTCAGTAGCATCAAGCATAACTTTATTTCGATGCCTTTGTCTGTGTGGAGATATATTGCTGGATGTAAAGGTACAAGTCGTGGTTTTCATGCGACGATGTTGAAGAGTCGGCGCCAAGATATTTCGACGGTCTGTCACGTGTTGCCCCCACCGTACCGTAGCCGGACATTTGGACACTCTCGGGATCTTGGTCGGGTAATTTGACGTAGACCCAGTTCTGGTTTCTCTATGTACTCTGGAATATATTGGGCGTGCTCCGGGATTTCCAATGACATAGTGATAGTCATCCAACCGCAAAAAGGAGCCTTTGAAGTCTGACTTGAGTGTCAGGAGGCGGATGTCAGCCACCAAAGATCAGAGCTGCTTATCCGGACATAATCTGATTGGCCCTCCAGAAATAATGGATGAGACTGAATGTTCGACTCGAGATATATTGATCCTAGTGTCAGGCGTGATGTAACTGCACTAGCCTAGAACTGGACTGCGATATGCAACAGGTCTAGAGAAGGAGTTGAATGAGCCTCATTATGGCAGGGGCATTTACCCCAGAATCCCATCGGACTGGCTCTACCCGGGACAAGCTTCGTACCTGCAAGTAAGTAGCTAAATCGAAATATGTTTTCGCAGCCGTTGTGTTTACTTCTCTTCCCATCTCTCTAGTAATCCTACATCCCACCCTTGAAACTTTCTCGTACTTGGTGGTAATAAGAGGGCGCTGTCATGAAGACAGGCCGATATTTGCTGTATTGCATTGGTTGGCAGGGGTACCTCTTCGACCGTATCTATTAACTTAGCCGCCTCTTCATCTGTGACTTCTTTCCAGAAAACTTTCATAGCTAGTTTGCCGGGTGAAATGTTTAGCTCGTATACCGCCGAAGAATTCGTAGCAGAGTATCGCAAGGTAGGTGTTAAGATCCACAACGATAGCAGCGGTCGCGACATCTCCTTCGTTTCTGAGGTGGCGGGCGAAGGTTGCCACTCCAAGGGATGTAATAACAATCGAGAGCAGCATTGTGCTTGCAAGATACTCGAAATCCGAGTTGAAATTATCGAAGATATTGACGGCATCTGAGGCAGGCGCAAACCCGAAGACTGGTGAAGAATCGCCTGCGACAACTTAATACTCCATTTCCAAATCTTGACGCCGTCTGACTGTTCATCAACATAGCCCATGTTGCTGGAGCAACCTTTACAGTGTATTGGCCGAACTGCTACTTTCTGTTCCAGGGCAGGAGTGGTCTATTGTGAATTAGTAAATTTCAAGGTAGTTGCATGGTTAGTGCAAACGGAGAATGAGTCTGAAACCGAGAATATGGCATATGGCATGAGTGGATACGCAGAAGAACGCTATTATAAAACTAGATATTTTAAATTATGAAATGCCAAATGTATCTCGTTTTAATCCCACGACCCGCCAGAGCTTTGGAAGGAGCGGTGTGCAACTAACGAGTTTGATACAACCAGCCGAAAGGTAACCCATCGACCAAAGAAGAGGGTATGCCTATCCGACTTGCTGCTAAAGTTGTAGATTATATCAAATTATCAATTTTGGGTGTTTGTATCGGTGGCTAAACAACAGTTGCGAAAGCAATGCATGGCCGCCTTCTTGATACCCGTATCTCTTGACGCCAAAAAAAGAAAGGATAAAAGATAGAAAGTATAAAAGCTTACCTGGTTGTCAAGATGCTCCAGGCTTGAGCAGTCAGAAGGTGTAAGGAGGAAGGTGGTCATGTCAACAAAGGCCGTTCCAGAATTGGCAGCGAATTTTGTATTGGCTCCATAGCCTTTGGTAGTCGCTACGGAATTCTCCGCATCAAGTTGTTCAGAACCATGGGTACCATTGGACACATGTTCATGAGTACGCTCATGCTCCGGAACATCGGGTTTGTGGCAATGCCAGAAATCCATCATCTCTGCCCAGTTCTCACTTGGCAGGTCTTTCCAAGTTTTGATGACTCCTCTTCCAATAACCACAGCACCACAATCTCGACACAGGAACTCTGAGTCTTCTCTCAACTTACTGGCGGACCAAGGGGCTTCGTTACTTTGGGCGTCCTCAGCATCTGGACGCGTGGGCGGGCCGTCCAAAGGCAAACGCCATGATAATTCTTTTCTTCCCAAAGCTGGCTTTTGCAGCTGGGTAGTCAAAACAATCCTCCCAGGCAGTGTCAGGATAGTGCTTTCTCCACCGTGATGCATGATAAACTCCTGGCCATTGCCAGACAGCTCAACCTTTGTAGCTGCGTCACATGGCGTTTCCAGCGCCGCAATGACAGAGATTTGCCGGATATTTGCGAGAAGCTCGGCATAGATCAAGGGTTTCGACGGAGGCGGCATAACTCTTGAGATGGCAGAGGAGGAAAAGCTGGACTGTATTCTGGAAGAGCATATTTTTGATGAAGATGTCTTTTTCATGGCGGCGGCGGTTGAATTATTGCTATAAATCGTTAGCATGCCTGCGGGTAGTCTTACCGAAAGTAGTTAGTCCCGGAGCGGACTTGATTATTTCAGCCGATACCCATGCTCGGCCATGCATATCAAAGTCAAGCTTCCTTCCCCACCTTTTCAATCCCAACAGCTTCGACATTTCAGAAAGTTCACCAAAACTTCAATCATGTCGTCCCCTATGATAGCCTGGGTTCCTTTGGTGAATAGAATTCACAGATACTGGACAACCAGCAATTATGCGGCCCTTTCAATCAATTTACCATCAGTGGAAATCCATGATGTTGAGACAGCTCCAGAAAAACGTCCTAGGACTCTCAAGCATCTAATCAAAGCAAACCATGTCAACCACTCAGTTATCTACCACAATTTGGAATTCCACAACCATATGGCCCATCATCTGGGATCTGCTTACCTTGTTGGAGCAAATGCAGACCAACTACAGAAGATCTACGATCAAGACTCCAAAGAACTCGAGGAATGGAAAGATTCCCCCGCAGAGGTAACAGATTCGGACTGGCGGGACTTTCTCGGAGACAAGAGATACCAACGAGCATACGTGGATTTCTTTGAAGACGAGCTGGCGCTGAAGTTCAATTATGATTGGAAAAGAGTAGCAGATGAGTATCTGTTCAGCGGGAAAGAGCCTTTGATCAATGGAGTCATTGGCGGGCGTACGTCTCCTTTCGTCTGATACATACCTACCAAAACTAATCCGATATATCCAGTCGGCCACCCTTTGATCCATCTCGGCTACGCCTACGAACTGTCCAGCAAAGAACTGGGAATAGAAGCCCTAGCAATGACAAGCGTAGGCTACGACTCTCTTCACAAATACCTCGATGATCCCTCCTACACCCGACCCTCTACATACAGCACGACCTCACCCCTAGAAATCCTGCACAAAATAGCAGCCGATACCCGCTTCGACGGGCTCTTCCCCTCAAAAGGCTTCCAAAACATCGAAACCCTCTTCACACACCACGAAGCCCTGGTCCTCGAACACTGGAACGCATGGACTATCACGAACCCCACAGAGCAGTTCCGCGCCTCGCAAGAAGCGGCCATGAACTTACTGGTCAGGACAGTGAAGCCGGGGACGCACGCGTATGATTTCTTCCTGGTGCATATACTGACGACCAGCCATGCCGTGAGGATATTGCTGCCACTGGTGCCGAAGAAGTTCCATGTCAGTCTGGTCCGACAATGGTGGCTGCTTACGATTGCCGTGTATGTCGCGCAGTTGAGGCCGGTCATCGATGAGGATTTGGAGGGGAAGCCGGGGAAAGGGTGGGCGTATGTAGATGAGATGGCTGTTAAAGGGCCTTGGTCGAGCGATGCGCATTATGTTAAAGGTATGATTTATCCCTCTGGGGGTGTTTTGAAGCATGCTAATTTCCCTCCAGCTCTGAGGGCAATGAAAGAGGCAGCCTTTACTTGGGGCGATGTTCACGAACTGTATTTATCATCTGCGGTACACTTCGCAGATGACTTCAAGGGATGGACTGGTTTTTAGCGCTATGGACGAAGGAAATTGAACCCCTCCACTTCTGTGTTTATAGGTTTGCTTTTTGTCTACGGCGCTCTTGGGGTTGCATTGGATGCATATAACGAAGGGACGTGATGAACAAATTGTATTTTATTTAATATCATGTATGAAGTAACGATCTTTTTGAAGCACTCAAGCCACGCCGCCCAGGCGCCTCCCATCCATGTACAGTACAGACATTTAGTATACAAGCCACATCGAGCCAAATCATAACTCCAATATCCCACGCAACCATCCCATTCCGTTCCGTCCGTCCCTAAACGTACCACCCAAACAAATCAATCATCCTCAATATCATCATCACTCAATACCAACTTCTGCTCCTGCGCCTTCATAATCGGAATCCCGCTCCCGCTCCCCTCCCCCCGCCCTCTAATAACAAGCCGGCTTTTCCTAGGCGACTTCCCCTCCACAGGTTTATCAGTCGCCCACTCCTCCCCCGCAACAACAGCCGTATCCCCTTCTTCCCCATCCTCAGGACTGTCTTCTTCCGAAGGCCCACCAATCCCACTAAAAGTTGTCACCTTCTCCAGATCCCTAAGCGCGAAAGCCGGAGATGAGCCCTTGCGGCCCTTGGCAATCAGCGCCATGTACGGTAAGCGCTCGAGCAGCATTTCCTTCCGGGCAGAAGCGCCAAGTGACAACGACAGTAGCGGCGCAGTGGTATTATCGTCCTTTGGGTTTCCAGCTTCGGGCTGCGTCTGCGTAGCCCTAGCACTCCTCCAACTCTCCACCGTGCCCTTGGCAAAGGACTTAGCGGTCACCGCACCCCCACTGCCACCCTCGCCCTTCATAAGCCGACCAACCCACACGTCAACCAAGCCCTCAATCTCCTCCCTCATGCGCCACAGCTTGAGACTGGTCGGATAAAACATTTTGTACGCATCGCCGCCATTTCCAGTTCTGAGCCCCGAGCCTTGCGTGGGCGCTTTGCGCTTCACGGGGAAAGGAAGCGCGAAGAGGAGACCGCGGACCGCGATTTGGAACGCCATTTCGTCTTGGCGCAGGATGTCGCCGCTGGAGCCGGAAGAGGTGTCCCAGGTGGGACAGAGCAGGTCGCTGTCGGAGAGGGCGTCGATGGAGGCGTTTACGTGGTCTAATGAAGAAACATCGAAAGATGTGGGTGGTGCTTCGCAAGAGAGGATGTAGTTTTCGTGAAGGGCGGCGATGAATGTTTGCGTGTCGGTTCCAGTTTCGTCGATGAGGTCGTCTACTGAGACTTGTGATCTTTTGGGTCGAGAATGAAGGGTCAGGAAATCTGGTAGGTTTTCGACGTCTGAGCCGGTTAGGTTCTTCGGGGCTGTTTCGTCGCGTTTGTTGTAGACGACTTTGCCGACTGCGTGGAAAATTCCGAGACTGGCTTCTCGGCGGGTGACCATTTCAAGACTCTCCTCTTCCATCTTTGTTAATGCTACATCCTTGGCTTTCTTCGATTTGCCGAAAGCAACTTTGGATCCCCAGTCTCCATCGGTATCGCCTCTCAAGCATAGGAACTCTAAGGATCCAATAGCACTTCTGATATCTCCGATCTCACCGAGTCTCTTGAGAACTAGAGGTCCAGGCGTCTTTCTCCTCCCAGATTTCCGAGACTCTTTTTGTACCACAACATCCAGAGCTTTCGCCAGTAACGTAGGTGCAATAGCATTGAACTCAATAACCCCAACTCCTGGATGCTGAAGAATCTCTGGGCCAAGTAATCGATGTGCTGTAAAACTATCCGCAGAAGCAGATGTCGTAGTAAGAAGCGTTTCGGAAATGATCATAACCACAGGTGTTACTGGGTCATCAGACGCCGTGTTTTTGTGAAACATCGATAGAGGAGGTGTATTAGAAGCGAGATATTGGAGAAGAGCACCCCTGAATGATTGCAAAGCAGTCGAAGAGCGAGTGAACGTATTTGGGAATTCTTCTACGAGAATAATGCGTTTCCGACGATCAAGAGGTTTTATTTCTGGTTTCGAAGGTACTTTTTCATTGGCAGAAAATATTTCCAGTTGACCAAACTTTCCACCTCGACCCATAAACTCTTCGAACTGTGCTGCCATGGATAGGTAGCCGTCAGAGGTAGCGACAGATCCAACGGGATTCCGCCATTCTAAAACATCACAGTCCATTGCCTTTGCCAAGAGTTGGACAGTAGTTGTCTTCCCTGTCCCAGCTTGTCCTTTCAGCAATAGTAACCGTTGTCTCATCCTCCCATTAATGACATCCTCAAGCCATCCTCGAACGTCCAAAACCTTCTTCTTATGGACTGCAAGTTCATCCAAGTTGACAGGTCCGAACCGCTCTGCCCATGGCCTTAAGTCATCCTCATTCTTGACCTCCGCCGGTGGATTGGGCTTCTTCAAGAACTTCTGGCTCATACTAGGTGCATTTCCATCTCCAGCTTTGAAAGCCTCCACCCCTCGTGCTCTCTTCCGGGCCGCCAGTCCCACCAGGCTTGACTGGCTCTTGCTCTCTACCACATCGTCGTCCCCGTCAGATATGAGGTCCAGATCTTCGCTCTTCGACTCATTAGAGATGACCCTCGGCCTACGTGCCGTGGCACTTAGACTCCCCTCAGCCTTCTGTCTCTCTGCCTGCTTCGTAAAGAACGAGTATATATCCCCGCTCTTAACCTTCTCCTCTGCCTTCCCTTTCCCCTTCCGCTTCTCCGGACTGTTGCTGGCACTTTTGTTACTTCCATTGCTCCCACGGACTTGCTTTGGGAGGTGTATAGGTGCGGCATTATGGGGGTGGTTTGCCGTCTTAGCACGAGGCTGAGGTTTGAAAGCAGCTACTTTCGGTTGACTTGCGGTCTTTTTCGAGGCCGTAGCTTTTGCAACGGTCGAAGGTGGAGGAGAGGAGTCGATTAGGTTTACCATTCGCGGTTTCGGCTTGGGGTCTGGAGCCTCGTTGTCGTTGTCGCTGGTTGAGGATGAGGATGAGGATGAGGATGAGGATGAGACGACATTCCGCTTTCGTCGCTTGGCTGGGGGGCCATACCGGCTGGCGCTGGAGGTAATGCTTCTACATCAGTATTATATCATCGAGAGGATAAACTACGTGTAGGTCGCGTTCCTTGATCTGTTGTTATCGTCGGAAGTTGATTGCACTGTTGAATGTTGTCGGCAAAGGTTGATCCGGCTCCGATCTTGTGGTGAAGTAAATTTGGACCAGGGGCAGCACAACCATAACTCTTTCATAAACTTCACTTTAACTCCAACAATGCTCGTTCTCCCTAGAAGCAACTCATTCTACGTCCTATTTACCGTTGAAGATGTGTGCAGGTGATTTATCAATTGCTTAGTTTTTTTTAAGTCTTTCTCTTGTAACTTTTGCCATTGAGACTTCGTGTTATTTCCAGCCGTCAACTATAATATTTCCCCTTCCAGGCTGTCCCCTTCACACATATCTCATACATACCTGCCTACTTACTTAGATAGACAATCTATCGTCTTTGAAACTTTCATTGACTATTTGTAGCTCACAATAGTCCATGCTCCAACCAGCACACTAGCTAATAGTGCCGCCCCCCGTCCCAAGTTCAATACTCCCCACCGATCAACCAATCTGTTTACAGTCAGTCTTCATCCCAGGATAGCCATCCAAAGCAAGAGAGAACTCACTGATGCACACTCTCCCCTTTCACCATCTCCTCAGCACTCAACGTTCCCCTCCCCAACAACTTGGCATTCGTGTTCTTCATCACCAACACTGTATAAGGAACGAAAAATGCACTCTTCAAACAATGCCTCATTAGCATGAATCTCCTCGGCCCAAAGGATAATAACAGATAACGTACCAAAACCCCAGCAGTGACATACCCCCAATACTTCTCCCCTTCCAAACTCCCGGCGCGCCTTACTCGCCCCATACGCTAGATACGCCCACATTGTCGAAGCAACGATCGTCAGGGGCGGTACGGTCACTTTCCCTTCGTTGTAAAGGTTTGTCCATTGCTTTAGCAGGAGGGGTGCTGGGGATTCGAGAAGACGCGGAACGGATACGAGGGTGAATGATACTGTGGGTAGGTTGGACCGTCAGTATCCAGAGTTATGCGTGGTATGGTCAGGAAAGATATATCTAAAGGGCATTCAATAACTCACGGGAAATTCCCGCGAGGAGGCCAGTTGCTGTGAGGCCTACAGTTTGGGCTATGCGGAAGGAGAGGGGTTGTTGGGTAGTCATTTCGTTCTTCTTTGTTATGGAGGCTGGAATTATGAATGGGGATTGTTATTTCAGCTGATTGATTGATAGAGTGAGAGTTTGAATACTGGAGGACTGGACCCTTATATCACATCTATAGATGCGGGGTGGACCGTGGGGGCCTAGACTCGTGGCAAGATACCCACCTAGGTATAGTGCGGCCCGTGGCATCGGTACATCGGGACTAAAGTTGAGAAAAGGAGATCGCGCTAGTCCGTGCCAACCTGATTAGTAAATTGTTTATCTCTTGTCGGTACGGTACGAAGGTATCATATCTTCTGAAAAAGGTGCATGCAAAGGAACGCCCTATGTGAAAGTATAAAAGTAGGATACAATAAAGTCTATTCATAGCAATAGATAGAAATTTGATATTTAAAAAGTGACAAAAGCGAAATAAAAGGTGTACTCCGTAGATGTAGTACAATTTACCCATGATAGCGCTAGGAGAGAGGTCGAATAGGTATTCAGCTCACTTATTAGATTGCCCGATTTCTACCCTCAATCAGTCAGTTAGAATGTTTCACTTGATTACCTACTCAGCTCTGGTCTTGCTAGACTGGTCGGGATTGTGATGTCCTTGCCTTGAATAGAGGCTTCGGTTTCAGTTAAAGATAGGTACTCGTCTCGTAGTGAGCGGAAATAGATCACGATCACTAGCGTGTTTTGTCACGTCTCCCCATGCAGACGCGTCAACCGAGAGTCTGAAGAGTTTCAATGGTAGTAATAACTACATACGACCAACAAAAACAATTTGATCAAAATGACCGACTCACATATGGAAGAAGAGATTGCCCTCGAAACGCCGGCATCAGATGTTTTCATCGCGCCCTCAATCAACCACGATTTACTCTTCACCGGCGCTTCATATACACACTTCTCGCCCGTTCCTCCAGCCCTCCTTCCACCACCAAATCCCAAGCCAGAAAAGAAAGCCAATGCAGGCCCACCATGTGCATTGGGAGTCGACGAAGCTGGACGAGGCCCAGTGCTGGGTCCTATGGTTTACGGACTCTTCTACCTTCCATTACCACTCTCCGACCCGCTCCTCCGAAACACCCACCACTTTGACGACAGCAAAGTCCTCACACCCGACGTACGCTCTAATCTCATGGAGAAACTCTGCACGCCCGGAACAGACCTCTACACACAATGCGGCTGGGCTGTCGAAGTCATGTCCGCGCGAGACATTGGCGCGAATATGATGAAGCCTGCTGCAACTTACAATTTAAACGCACAAGCTATGGATGCTACCATCGCGCTGATAGAAGGGGTGTATAAGAGGGGTGTTAATGTGAAGGAGATTTTTATCGATACTATTGGGAATCCGGCGACGTATCAGAAAAAGCTGGAGAAGATCTTTCCCACGGCGCAGGTCACGGTTGCGAAGAAGGCGGATAGTTTGTATCCTTGTGTTAGTGCTGCGAGTGTTTGTGCCAAAGTTACCAGAGATGCGGCGTTGGAAGTACTCTACGAGAGTTATGTCAAGCCTGTAGAGAACGATGGGGATGAAGACATGGGCGGGACGGAGAAGACAAATGCTCCGGCGGAAGCTTCGTGGGGCTCTGGATACCCTTCAGACGCGAGATGTACGTCTTGGCTGAAGCGGAATATGGACCCTGTGTTTGGGTGGGGGAGCGAGTGTCGATTCAGCTGGGGAACTGCGAAAGATATGTTGGATTTAAAGAATGCTGCCGCAAAGGTGGAATGGCCGGTCGGGGAGGATGATGAAAATAGTCGAGTCACCGACTATTTCAGTGCTGGCAAAGAGAAGACTACAGATGAACTTGGATCGTGGTTTGGATCATCTGTTTCAGCCGAAGTTTTCTAGGATGGTGGGGATGGTGGGGATGGTTGCGCTTCATCGCATTCGAAGGCGCATTTGGTGTTGACGGACTTGTTCATTGGCAAACAGCGTAAATGACGTTTACTGGAGATTAGATTCTAAATTCAATTATTCGAGACTTTCACAAACAAATACCGTTAATGAACCTGGGTGCGGTGCTTATAGGCCATCAGCCTTATGATTATGTAATCAAAATATAAAATCCAGGATCCGGCAAGGCTGAATCGAACGACCCAAAAAAACATCGAGCCTCGAGGTCCAACACCCACTCTCGTTAATTCCCCAAAACTCCTCGCTATCATGCATCCCTCACGTCAAGCATACGTGGAGGAGGCAGTGCCAGAAGATGTTGGTATAGACCTGGCAAACGTCCGTAAGAAACTCTTCACCAATCTTCACCCTCCACTTCATATTAACAGCCTCCCAGCTCTTGATCGCGAATATGACATGCCCTCAGCAACCGCCGGCATCGCGCCTGAAAAGGCCTCTGCCATTCTCTCGCAATTTGACCGGAAGCGGAAAGCAGCACAGATCGCTGTCCCAACCGACGATGGACGAGTACGTTCGCGATTACGACAGATGGGGGAACCTATCACCTTGTTCGGCGAAGGACCCGGTGATCGCAGAGACAGGTTAAGAGAGTTGTTGGCTATACAAGCAGAGATGGACGATATGGAAGACGAGGATGGCGATGCGAGGATGCAAGATGCAGACGAGGGACAAAATGAGCAAGAAGAGGAATTCTATACGAAGGGCATTCAGGAGCTGGTGGAGGCCAGGAGGGATATTGCGCGATATTCGCTGCCGAGGGCGAAAAGGAGGATTGCGAGTCAGAAAGTCGAGTCTACGATTCCTTTAAGGACGCATGTGAAGTTTAGGAAAGGGATTAAAGAACGTTTGGGTGCTTTTGAGTTGCAAGGGAGTCAGATGGCGGGCGAGAGACCTGTTAGCATGACGCGGTTTGCTCCAAATGGGGAGATAATTGCTGCGGGTAATTGGGGAGGTGGGGTTAAGCTTCTAAGTGTGCCGAATTTGGAGGAAATCCGGACACTGCGTGGACATACAGATCGAATAGGTGGCATAACTTGGTATCCAGGGGCTACATTACCAGGAACGACAGTCTCTCCGGATTCGGTCAATCTTGCTTCAGGAGGCGCGGAGGGAAATATACATCTTTGGTCTTTGAACCAAGATACCCCTCTGTCCACCCTTGCAGGACACAATCAGCGCGTCTGTCGCACTGAATTCCACCCATCGGGTCGCTACCTAGCTTCGGCGTCAGAAGATACTACATGGCGGTTATGGGACGTCAACACTACGACCGAACTACTTCTTCAAGAAGGTCATTCTCGTGGCGTGTTTGCTCTAAGCTTCAATACAGATGGCTCCCTTCTAGCAAGCGCGGGAAACGACAGTATTGGCCGAATTTGGGATCTCCGCACAGGCCGAACAGTCATGATCCTAGAAGGGCACATCAAGCCCATCTACGCGCTCGACTGGGGCGTTGACGGGCATCGCGTTCTTTCTGGCTCGGGAGATGGCTGGATCAAATGCTGGGATGTGCGTATGGTGCGACCAGCAGGAGGAGTTGGAGCACATAAAAGTGTGGTGTCTGATTTGAGATGGTATAAAGGCCAAGATGATCTTGCACAAGAGATAATTCCCGATACGGATGAGCAAGGTGCAAGGAGGCCGAAGAAATCGGGAACCTTCTTTGTGAGCGGTGGGTTTGATAAGAATATCAACATCTTCTCGGCGGATGATTGGGCGTTGGTGCAGAGTCTGAGTGGGCATACGGGAAATGTGCATAGTGTTGATGTTAGTGGGGATGGGAAGTGGATTGTTAGTGGAGGGTATGATCGCACGGTTAAGCTATGGGGGAGGAACGATATGGAGCCTCTCTGAGAATTTACTGGGAAGGACTTGGAGTTCGTGGGCTGGTCAAAAGGCGATACCTGGCTTTGTGCTAGAATGTTTGAATCTAACGTGATATCCAAGTTACCGTTTTGCGGCACGGTTGTTTTTCTCTGCTCTTTCCAAACGTCCATCCGAAAGTGTCGGGTTTCCATTTCTTCCAGGCAACAGCTGAAGTATCTCAATGCTAACTATACAATCCCTAAGCTACAATGCGTGAATCGCAAGATTACTTTTCAATCCTCATATTCACTGCCAAGCGGCAAGCACCAACTCCCCTTTCACAAAGTATAAAACGAAGTTCTGACCTTTCAATCTCCTCAACCAAACCTCAATACTTCACGAGATGGGGCATTGCTACTCTTACCAATTGTAGTACCGACAGTATATGTTTCTTTTCGCGGGCGCCCAGCCATATTTTTTATTCAGCGCCTAAGCCAACGAACGACAACAGGAAAATGGAATTGGGAATTTTCATCGCAAGTTCGCTGAATTGTGGTTGCTGTTGATCAAAAGTTCGCTGTCCTTTATTTCATTCGTTCGTTCGTTTGTTTCGATGATATTTGTTGTCTGGGGTTTGGTATAGTTCTCTCGCATCGTCCGTTCACAGAGTTCTCTAGGTCCGTCTTTCAAATGCGCGTTATACCGAGTGCGACGTCGTTCTATAGTGTCTCTTGATAATTGTTTTTGTGTGTAGTCCAAATAAGGTTCCATGATGAGATTGCTGCATTTATACAGGTGTCCTTCATATTGTTTCTCCCGAAGCTCTCTATTGGTCACTTTCGATAATATGTCTTTGTACACTCATCTATCGTGTGAGTAATTTTGTCCCTTAAAGCAATAGCCATTTAGCTTCCAAACGTTCAGTCTAGATCTATAATCTACTCTATAAACAAAGTATGGTGCCCCAAGGAAGGGATCGTCCCCGACATCTAAATCCTACTACCGTTTCTGCCAAAAGAGCATCACTAGGACTTACGGCTCGTTTCCCTCTGCGAGAGAATATACGTGGCCAAAGCTCGAAGATTCTCTGCACGTGTTATAGCAGGCAGTGGAGTTTCGACGCCAGTTTCCCTGCGAATCCAATTGCGCAGCTCTACAGACACCAAAGAATCTAGGCCGTAGGCTGCAAGCGGCGCATCCGGCTCCACCTCATCCCGTTCTATCATCGTGATGGAAGAAACCTTATCCATGAGGGCATCCAATAAAGAGAGGAGAGGATCACCGCTGTTGGCAAGCCGTAATCCATTCAAGGCCGACTCATCGTTTTCATCGGGGCTATCGGTCTCGAAATTACGCTTCTTGGCATTGACACGCTCTGCGAGGGCAAGTGGGTGGTAATATTGCCAGCCCAGTGTGTTTGGGTCTTCCCCTGATGAGAAACGGAATGCAATGGCGCTCCCGTCCTCGTTCAGATTGGAAGAAGGGCCAATAATCGCACCCTTGACAGCGGTATGGAGATCAGCTTCTGTCAATGTCGCACCCAAGGACAGCTTCAACGCTTCAGTTAAACCCTTCTCAGCAGCATAGCCGACATCCAGCACAACTGGCAAGGCCATTGCAACAGTTGCTTTACCGCGAGCGATTCTGTAACGCGCGAAAGCATCGAAATACGTCTAGGGTAAGAGTGAGCTTCATGAAATTTTAAGGTGTCATTCATATTGACCGCTGTACCTGCGTAGATCCCTTGCCCTAAGTTCCCGGCGGCTCCAACAAACGAAGAGAGTGCAATGAAGAAGTCGACACCCTCTAACAACTCATGGAGGTTCCAGGCACCTTGAACTCTAGGTCTTGTGATATTTTGCCAGTCCTCGTATGTCGCATTCGCCAACAGTGAGTCCTGGCATGAATGATTAGCATGGATGGAGAGGTCAATATATGAACAATAAACTTACACGGAGATAAAGGGCACCATGGACTACACCGCGAACTGGTGGCAGGTCTTTGATTGACTGCAAAGCGCTGACCAGCTCCGTTCGGGAGCCGACATCACAAGCAACAGCTCTCATTTGGACGTCGGTGCCCTCATATTGCTCTAACAACTTCTTGACCTCGGGACGAGACGAACCACTTCGACCAAGCAACACAACATTCAAGGCTCCATTCTTGACCATCCATGATGCTAGGGAAATGCCGATACCGCCTGTTCCACCGGTGATCAGGTATGTTGCATCAGGACGCAGCAGCTGACCCGACGGTACACTTAGGGTTGGAGGGCAATCAGCCAGCACGGTGTCTTCCGGACCCAAGGTGACAACAATCTTGCCTATGTTTTGACCGGATTGAAGTTTGCGTAGACCTATAGCAAGCTGAGATATGGGCACTGCGGTCACCGGGCGAATAGGCACAATGACTTTTCGTTGAACCAGATCAACAAGTTCGGCCAGACACTCTTTCTCCTCCTCTGGCCGCCGATCAAACAGTGTGCGGAGGTCGACACCACTGAACGTTACGTTACGATCAAAGGGTCTCATTCCCAAGTAGCTGTTCTGAAGCAAGTCTCTCTTGCCTATTTCCACAAATCGACCGAAGTCTCCAATCAAGTCCCAAGTCTCTTGCAGCAGGTTGCCGCTTAGAGAGTTGACAATCACGTCGACTCCTTGGCTGTCGGTTGCGTTGAGAATTCCATCTCTAAACGCCGGGGTGCGGCTGGAGAATATTTGCTCCTCAGGGATACCATAGGTCTCGCGCAGGAATTCTCGTTTTGCAGGAGTACCGGCTGTAGCAAAGATACGAGCTTCCAGGTGCTGGGCTAGCACAATGCACGCCTGGCCGACTGCACCAGAAGCAGCATGAATGAGTACGCTCTCGCCTTTCCTGAGCCGCCCAATGCGTATGATTGCAAAGATGGCGGTCGAGTATGCGACTGGAATGCTTGCGGCATCCGTGCTGCTCATATCATTTGGAATTTTCAACACTCGATATGAGGCCAGCCGGACGAAAGTCCCCAAAGATCCTCCTGCCAGTGACCCATAGAAGACGCGATCCCCGGGCTTCAAATCTCCCACGCCGGAACCCATCTGGGTGACCACGCCAGCCCCCTCAAAGCCCGGTCTCGTCCATGGGATGGAACCAAGAACGAGAAGAAGATCTCGGAAGTTCACCCCTGCAGCCTCAACTCGTATCAAGACCTCATCATCACCCAAAGGTTTTGTCTTCACATCGTTCTCACGGAAATATATAGAGTCGGGGCTACCTGCAGCGTCAACCGTCATCTCAAGTGACCTTTCGTTTTGCCAGACGTTTGCATCTTTCGGACCGCAATTCCTGCCTCCGACGCAAATACATCTGTTGCTCCCTTCAGTTGTCGAAAGCGAGGTAGATGGATCATGCCATTATGCCAAACAAAATCCTGGTCCGTTATGCCTGCTGCATTTGCAAGCTCTAGATCTCGTAATCGTCCAGCGACCTGAGCTATGGCTAGAGCGCCTTCCGACGTGCAAGGCGTCTTTTCCAAAACGAGCAAATTCTTTGATTCGGTTTCGTGGCGCAATGAGCGTAGCAGGCCTTTGATTGATTCGGCTTCGGGAGGGCAACCTTCTGGAACAACCCACAATAATCCTTCTGTCTCTAAAAGAGTATTCTTCATGATTTCGAAGTTCTCCGCTGAGAGGTCTCCTAATATACTTTGGCGCGGAGAATCGATGAAGATGCAGAATCGATTATCCTCGGCATCCATTTCAGCGAAAGGTTTGACCTCCGAGGGACAACCAAGGTGCTGAGTAACTTGGTTAGAAACCAACTGGGCAAATTCTTCCTCTTCTTCGTCCATAATGAGACCGCAAATAGTTATTGATCTTGTGTCATCAGAATCTTCCCGAATGCCTATCCTTGTCGAACATATTACACTGATTACATGCTCAGGAGTCCCTGGATAGTCAGCAATCGCGGCATCTACTCCTGAAAACCCCCGTGCGGTGAGTACACTCTGCCATTTCTCCTCCGATAGGAGTGGTCCTTCCTCATGATCTCGGTACTCGTCCTCGGAAAGCCACCAACCTGGAAGCAAGGAATAAGGCAGAGAAAGAGACGGGTGGATGATAGCCTCCATTAAGAGCAGCTTGCCATTGGGTTTCAGGAGGCTTCGAACATGGTCAAGCGTAGTAGCAATATTCGGAGTTGCATGCAAGACGTTCGAGGCAATAACCACGTCATATTGCTCGGTGGCGAAGCCTTGCTGCACTGGATCTTGACTAATGTCAAGTTTCTTGTATGTAATACCTTTCGCCCACTTAGCCAGCTTTGTGCGAGCGTTCTCAAAGAAGCCGGTCGATATATCTGTGAAGGTATAGGAGAGAAACGCAGGCAGGTCTTGCCCCCCACGGGACAATTCGTCCAGGACTGGCAGTGTGGCACTAGCTGTACCGCCACCAATTTCCAGCACACGCAAGTCGGGCTTGATGTCCGACAGCTGACAAACGAATCTTCCCAAGGCTCGACTAGAATGTGTAGTAGCAGCCTCTTGCTCATAGTTTCGCATGAGAAGGTTATCCTTGAGCATGATCTCTAGAGGTTGCACTTCACCGCGCAAAATTGGGACGAGTTGTTCACCTACAGCACAGAGCATTTCGCCTTGGGCGTCGGAGGTGGATACTTCGGTCAGCAAAGACGTTGGCTCACTGTCGAAAGCCAAATTCTCGCGGGCAACAACCTTCTTGGACCAGTTGAAATAGCGAAGGAGATGGGATGGCAAGTGAGAGAGGTCTTCTCCAGCCGTTTCTTCCAATGCCCGGTGCATGTAATAAACACCGGCTCTGTTCACTTTACGCCGGTGCTGGCGTGCAGTTTCGAGTGTATCAGATCCGACCGTCACCATCTTGGCTGCGTATTCGTTGTCGACGAAATCCAAACTAGGTATCAAGTCCCAGCAGTAGCCTGCTGGCATGCTGGAGGCTGAATCCCCAGTGTCCGACGATGAGATAGATCGGTATGTTACCGACTCCCATTCGGCGACTGGCCTCAGTGAACCATGGCTATGTGAGAATACAGCGATGCTGCTACGCAGCCTGCCGGCTTTAGTATCGTTACCGAGCAGGCGAGTAACAATAGTGAAGCGCTGCTTTTCGACGGCCTCAATCTTGTTCGAGATCCTAAGCCTGCTAACGTAATTGGGCATGTGCGCCGCGTTCTTTTGCCAAGGGGCTATACCCTAGACGTCGGAGAATTTGAGTCAGCATTGCCTGCACAGAGTATATTTTGAGAGATTGAAAACTGCTCGAAGGCTATTGAGATAATAATCGGGGGCTGTTGACTGTTGAAACTCATGTGAAGAGTGGTCTGGTCCTGAGATATCCGAAACAAGAAACATTCGTTAAAGATAACTTACCTGAAGATGAGAGTCTAAGGTCGGCGGGTCAATAGAGATGGGCGACCCAAAGGGCCCAGTCGACAGATCAAGATCGCGCAGCTCAGTTTCCAGAACTGTCCAGCTGGGCCCCTCCCAGTATCTGCGCATGGCTTGAAAAGAAGGACCATAAAGTGTCCCTCCTTGCCCTAGGTCACTGTATATAAGTTCTGCATCGCTTTCTTTGAGGTTCTCGCCACCAATGAGCGGTGCTGATACTCTGAACGTTGGGCTTTCCATGGTCATTTCGCTCGCCTCTGCCTCTACTTGGCCATGGCAGTGTGCCGTCCATCCATTCGTCTCTGTCCAAGAATTGATCTCAAACACCCAAGCTGTGGTGGAATAGCTTTCTGTCCCAGTTGTGACTGGCCTGAGCTTTGTTGTGATATCAATACGTTCACCTTCTTCGATATCTAAGCTGCGTTTGACGTGGTATTCACGTACGAGTATGCTTTCTGGGACCTTGGGACTCACTCTCCTCAACGCTTCAATGGCCATCGATAGATACCCTGTCATTGGAAATATGACATGCCCACCTACATTATGATCTCGAATCCATGGAATATCATCAAGAGTGAATACCTGTCTGAAAGTGGGCTCACTGCCGTTGCCGTACAGAGACTTGCTTCCAAGAAGCTGCGCAAAAGATTGACCAGGATGTAACTTCTCCTGCATGATGCGTGACTTATGCACGTAGCTCACCGACTTATCCCACGCGTAGGCTGGAAGATCAGTGAGAACGTGGGCGCTGTGGTGGTCAAGTTGGTTGACCAACCCCAGTTTGATTGCAGATCCCATGGAGAACAGACTCCCTGCCAAGCCGAGAAGAGCTTCATCGCCGCTCTTCCCACGGACCAAAGAGGCAAGGTAGGTAAATTGTGTCAGGCGTTGGTCACTCCGCTGACGGAGGACTTCTACCGTCTGTTTGATCGGATTTTGAAGAGCAGAATGTGGGCCAACCTCCACGATTACATTTGGTAATGCAGTACTACGCTGTGCAGCGTCAACTTTGCTGTCTCCGGTCGAGAAGAGACTCTCAATCGCATCCGCAAACCTCACGGTTTGAAGAAGATTCTTGACCCAATAAGATGCATCGATGTTATCCGCGCTTTCTATACGACCAGTGACAGAAGATACGAAAACAGCATGGGACTCATCGTGGTCGAAGGACGAGGATTCCAGATTGCAGAAAGGTTTGATGGATTCCAGGTAAGAAGCCGCTACCAGCTGCATATGATCGGAGTGATATGCTACTTCAACTTTCAGCTTGCGAGCAAACAAGCCTTGTGCATCCGCAATTTCCTGTATGCTATCTATGGCAGACTCGTCTCCCGATATGGTCACACTCTGTGGGCTGTTGATGGCGGCAATGGTCGCGTATCCGTCAGGATTCTGCTGGAGTAGTTTCGTTGTTGCTTCAGAACTCGTGCCAAGTGCCAACATGGCTCCCTTTTGGCCATGTTCCCGAGACAACTCAGCTGCTGCTTTACCACGGAAGTATGCGATGGCTATTGCTGCTCGGAACGAGATTAGGCCAGCAGCAAATGCAGCCGCTATCTCGCCGCTAGAGTGCCCTGTGACTCTAGTCGGCGCAACTCCCCAAGTCTTCAGTAACGTCACAAGAGCGAGCTGGACGGCTGTACACGCTGGCTGGCTGATTTCGGCATCACTAATACGTGATTCAGGTCCTGGCTTGTCAAGCTCCTCTGCCACGCATTAGCAAAATGCAGTTGCGAGTTCGCTTCATATTACGTACCGGTTAAGGACCAAGATGCTCCCATTTCGTGGAGATATAATTCCGCCTGGTTTATGGCAGTGGCAAATGTTTTGTGGTGCTTTAGTCCGGCAGTCATCTGAGGGTGTCTTTTGCGGGTCAGCTTGAATTGGACCTCAGCTTTTATATGGATAACATGACTTCCATCTCCAGTGAGCGGAATGGAGCGTTGAAAATAGATGGCTGTTCTATATATTGGAGAAGCAGGAAGGGAGGAGATTCTTACTGGGCGCCTTGACCGGTGAAGACGTAGGCGATGATCCGATCTTTTACTTTGCTAATTTTACCTGCCGATAACTGTGCTTTCAGGCTAGTCAACGAATCTGCTGCCGCTGTGAACCGATATGGGTATTGTGTGCGTCGTTGTCCGAGGGTGAAACTGAGATCCTCCATAAAGTCGCTATGTTCGGGTGCGGTATCCAGGTACTCCGCGAAGGAAGACATATAAGAAGCAAGCGTGCTTTCAGACTTGGCAGAAAAGACGAACCTAAAGTACATGAAGTCAGTATGTCATGTTCAAGTTCTGGACGTTCAGGAGGGGAACTTGAAAAGGGACACTGGAGCTTCCAAATCTGCTCTCGGCAATTGAAAAGTCGCTTACAGTCGTCCCTCATGATCAGGGACATCATGGTGTGCTGCGCCATTGCCATTTGTGATTGCAGTGCCATTAGTGATACCATTTTTAGTGCCGCCGTTCGTCAGTGCGACAGCCTTCGTAGCAGAATTTGCAGTACCATTCGTAGTACCATTTGCGGTGCCATTTGCGAGTCCACTACCATTTGTTTGTTTGGCTGGTGCTTCTTCGAGTAGAACCGCTGCATTGCTACCGCCGAATCCTATGTTTTACTGTTTTAGCTCTTTGTTCTTTGTCGTGAGCATTTCAGAGTTTCTTAATACCGAAATTTGTTACAATTACTCGCTTTCGTGCATTTTGTGGCCATGGCATTATCTTTTGCGCCACCTGTGACGTTGGTTAATATATTTCTCTCATCTTATCTCGTGCCAGAGTCGCAAAATACAACCATGCTTAAGCACTCCCAAAAGGGAAGGGAAAGAAAAGTGTAATAGCCTAAACACAACATAGGTTTCGAGATGTCTAAGCTTCAAGCTGAGGGGAGAGGATGGGAACAACCCCTCGAACAATGAAAACATTAACACATACCTTTAATTTTTCCCTGCCTTCTATGTTGTGGTTGAACTCTTCGAATCCGGAATTAGGCAAGATGTATCCACGTTGAATCATCATGATCGCCTTGATAACGCCGAGAATCCCGCTTGCACCTTCTAAATGGCTGTAGAAGTACCCATGAGTTAGAAAAAAGAGAGAAATCAGTTGAGTCCCGAAAGAACGACTCTTACCCAAAGTTGGATTTAAGAGATCCGATATACAGCGGATCGGACGGCGTTCGCTCGCGGCCCAATACGGTCGCGAAAGCACCAGCCTCGATTGGGTCACTACTTTATTAATATTGAACGTCGAAGCATATTAGCGACAGACTTACCCAGCTTGAGTGCCGGTTCCATGGCCCTTTGACAAGTTAGCAACTTTTCTCGGCAAATTAATTATCAAAAGGAATAACAAGGGGTTCGGTTTAGGCGAGATTTCCTCGCTAACCCTTTTCAGGGGGTAATTTTGAGGTTCAATGCCAATTATCAACCCCATGTGAAAATTTAACAAAGAAGCACAATCCACTGGGTTTGCAGGCAATTGGGTTTATGAGTAACACGGACGGAAAGAAACACTCCCATAATCGACTCATCGTCATTGAATACAAATTATCGAAAATAATGGGATCATGAGCCATACCTCAACAACAGGCGTCTCGGATGGACGTAAGCCAACCTCTTCGTGCACGCGTAGGAGCAGCGCCTCCTGGACTACTCTACTTGGCATAGTGATGCCTTCTGATCTACCGGAATGGCTGGCGGCAGAATTGCGAATGATGGCTTGAATGGGATGGCCGGATTTAAGTGCATCCTCTAGACGCATAGCGAGTAGACACGCACCACCTTCTCCGCGACCGAAGCCCGAAGCCTTCGAATCGTAAGAAAAACATTTGCCCTCTGGTGATAGTGCTCTATTTTCTAGTGGTTAGAGAATTCATCGTCAAGAAACACACTCGTGGCGTGAAAGTCATACCCCAGTTTGTCGAGAACATTCCACTGAGTCGCGCCCATGATGAGTGCTGATGCACCTATAAATGCGGCGTTGCATTCGCCGGATCGAAGGCTCTGGCAAGCCAGGTGAATTGCATAAGTACTACTTGCACATGCAGCATCGAGTGAGATGGAAGGGCCGTGGATATCGAAGAAATACGAAAGCCTGTTCGCGAACATACATGGCGCCCCTCCGAGGGCTGTCCACGTTGTTGTAGAGAATAAGTCTTCTGATGACTGCTGTGTGTATTCCGTCGATCCAATTGCTGCAAATACACCTATGTTGGCCCCTGCAAGATCAATAAGACTGAGACCAGCACTCTCGGCTGCTTCGAACGCGCATTCCAGCATCATGCGATGCTGCGGGTCAACCGCACGAGCTTCATCAGCTCTCAAATTGAAGAACTGGGCGTCAAAGCTGTAGATATCGTCAGGCAAGAAATGGGCGCCCTCTGATGAGAAGCAGCCCGCTCTTTCAGAGTCTGGGTTATAAAATGCATCTTGGTCAAAACGGTCAGCAGGAACTTTTGACCAAGCAGACTTTGCTTCAGCTAAGAATTCCCATAGGCCTTTCCGTCCGACACCTGGAGCACGGTACGATTGGCCAACAATGGCAATTGGTGAGTCGTTATGCATACTGTCTCCTGTTCCTTTTGCTGGCATGTATTTGCTGAGTCGTCTTGGGGAGTATAAAGGATAAACAGCACACCCAATGGATCTACCAGCAGGATTTTATGATATAAGTTGAAACAAAATCTGCATTATGCTGGCACTGATGTCAGTGGTTCTTGGTGTACGAGTATGCTTCATAGATAAAAATGTTTTTAGACACAGGGATTGGAATCCTAATTCCTTACTCCATGCAAGTTGCAAGGTAAGCAGGTGCGTCTCGCACCCAACTCGCATTTATAATACGATCCTCCCCTTCATACATGTCAGTCTCCATAAAACGCAGGATTCTCTCTATAAAAAGCTAGTTTCCCTTGTAGGTCCTATAAAATAGGTCTAGTATTCATGGCTAGGGTACTTAGTCTATATACGGCCATAATGTACCTAATCATATACATTGATATTGGGTACCTATAGTTTGCACTTACGGAGTAGTGCCCGGGCCGGGGTACCCCGCTATCTCCGTTCCGTATAGTACCCCGCACTACTGCAGTCACAAACGAAAGAGTGCTTCTACTGTACTTCGTACTCTGTAGTGCAAATTCCAAGGCGGATTTACGGTGATATTACCTATCAAGGTTGACCTTGGGAAAATAGACCTAACTAGGTACTTCCATAGGTACCTAACCTTAGGCATGGGAATGGTTTTATACTACCTAGGTAGGTAATGGATCTGTCGTTCATGCGGTCAGTCAAGCCAAGTCTTTCCATACACCCTGGTGATAATCGTTCGAGGTAACACCTGCACAAGCAACAAGGCAAGATATAGTACTTCTCACTAAACAACTCCTTATTTTCGACCTGTATACTTTATTCAGAAATCAACTGCCAAGGAAACCTTTATGCATTAGAACGAGATATTTTCGGCTGCTATAATCCACATGCGCCTTATAATATTCCATAAACTAGAGGGAATTACAGTTTAGATAACAATATACCCTATCCCATATCTTAATTTAGAAACAAGACCAAGTATCTGTGCCAATTCTGTTTCCCGACTATACACCTGGTAGGGATAAGGAATAAGGAAATATTCTGTCACGAGCATCTGGTGCACGTGATATGTCACTAGTGTACCTCTAGCGCCAGTAGCCCCGGGACCCGAGCAGCAGCAAGGATCCCCTCTACCTTAGCTACTAGCCAGCTTCAGATATCAAGACCTCTGTACCCCCAGCATACGAGTACTTCTCTTCTACCGTATTGTTACCTCCCCACAGACTCACGTCTTTCCTACGTGACAACGCCCCGACCTGAATTCATGCACTTGCAGCGATTATGCTCCCTGCTCCCTGCTCCCTGCCCTGCTTGCTCCGGAGTACGGAGTACCCCACTACCCCGCGTCGCGCAGATGCAGAATCGTAAAATGTTCCCCTATCAAGTTAGATGTGCTGAATACGGTACCTGACTGTAGTCAAGGACTGAGGTGGAAATGTCTTCTTTCACGAGCCCGGCATTAGCGCTGAGTCGTGCCGTACTCGTAGTACCTGGATAAGCGGGAGCGGGTAAGTAAAAGTCCCCCCCCCTTTCTGCAGATCGCACCCTTTCTCGACCTTGGAATAGGCAGACGGAGAACTGCAGATCTTCCGAGGCGTGTACGTCTTGAGTCACCCGAGAAGGGGGGTGCATACTGTATCACGATGGGAAAGGATCGGAGTTCCTGGTTGGAATCTTCTTATACGAATTACATGGCGAACTTGTCGTTATGAATGGAATCATATCAGGACCCACCCCACCCTTACTTACATTTGAGCATGGTGGCAACAAAACCTGTAACGCGGGCGTGGAGGATTCAGGATCATTCCATGGCGGGAAGGACAGGCAGAAGTTACGAAGTACTTGGCTAACATCCACTAGATCTTTCTGGCATTTTGATAGGCTCACAACTGCGAGTACACCGGTTCAGCAAGTTGCATCATCAATATTGCAGTCTGTACTGGAAATTGTTGATAGCTAACTCCTGTTGGAGTTTGTGTACGATATCTTCAACGCGTGCCAGAGAAAAGCCATTCGTACTCTTGACTCCGGATCAAAACAATGGTCAAGATGGTACCGCAGACGGTTTTATCTCGAGATGGGGTTGAACAATCAACATTGGCAGAGATTGCAGAGGCATGCCATATATCCGCGGATCAAATTGAAGACATTTACGTCTGTACGCCACTGCAAACCAGCGCCATGGCCGAGTCCACAATACGCACCGGCGCCAGTGTGTTCCAATACGTCTTCTCTTTTGCCCCTTCGGTTGATGTCGAGAGAGTTTGCGCGGCTCTGCAGACAGTGGTTTCGCTGAATGCGATTCTGCGTACCAGACTTGTCGACTCTCGTCTTGGGATTTTGCAGGTTGTCACGAAAGGGGCCCATTACACCCAGCGTCTGTCTGGGGATGTTCAGCTTGAGCAGTACAAGCGCGATGAAAAAAACAAGGCCCTTGTTTTAGGGTTACCACTCTTCCATTCTGCTATTATCGACCGGAAATGGGTGTTGACTATGCATCACGCGATCATGGATCACTCGTCCTTGACTTTTCTATTCAGAGACCTCCTTGGTATCTATCATGGTCACGCGCCCGAGGTGCGCACTCCTTTCAAGAAGTTTGCAGAATACTGCCTCAATATCGATGAAACTGCAGCAAAGTCCTTCTGGTCATCGCGTTTCAAAGGTATTCCGGCCATCTTCCCAAAAGTTGAACCCGGTTATGCTCCTAATGCAACTCAAAAAGTGACTTTGAAAATAACATCTACCCGCATTGGTGCTGAAGTTTCTCTTGCTCATATACCATCATTTATTGAGACTGCTTGGGCTTTGACTGCTGGAGCTTACGCAAACAGTGAAAGCGTTGCATTTGGCCAAGTTCTATCCGGCCGTACACCTGGTTTGGGCCTTGAGACTACACTAGGCCCCATGATTGCCATAGTCCCAGTACAGATCAATTTGCTGCGGAATATGACCGTGGAAGGAATTCTTAAAGATAGAACTACAGCGCTACGGCAGCTGCAAACACACTCGGCTTTGCAATACGGTGTGACGAGAATTCGGGCTGTTAGCGAGGAAGCGCGTATTGCTTCAAGCTTCCAAACTTTACTGAACATTCGACCCTCGTTATCTGACCCTAACGAGTCGGAAGACTTGAAATATGAAGGCATGGACGAACCAAATGGAGCCTTTAGCCTCTGCCTGTATTGTAATCTCCAGGAGGATGGAATTTTTGTTGAAGCAATTTCCGACCCGACTATCCTTTGTGAACGCCAGCTTCTCAGGGTAGTACATCAGTTTGAACATGTCTTCCAGTCACTATTGGAGGCCGATCCTCAGACTAAGTTGGTGCAGCTGCCGCTTTTGAACCCTTATGATCGTTCAGAACTCCTCCAATGGAACAAGAAATTACCTGATACTGTAGAGAGATGCATACATGAGCTCTTTAGTGCTCGAGCTCGGGAGCAACCAGATGCTGTAGCAGTAGAAGCCTGGGATGGGCATCTCAGCTATCTCGAGTTGGACGAGATGTCGGATCGTCTCGCTCAGGAGCTACGACGAAGAGGCGTTTCTCCTCGAAATCCAGTAGCCTTCATCTTTGAAAAATCATACTGGACGATTGTCGCTATTTTTGCTATTATGAAGGCAGGCGGTGCATGTGTTCCCATCGATCCAGCAAACCCACATGCTCGTAAATCTGCCATTATCTCCAGCGCACACATAAAGATTCTCTTGGTCTCATCCGCACAGCTTGCGAGCTCTGTGGACCTTGCGCTCGACATCTTTGTGGTCAACACAGCATCCATTTCCAGGCTGGCAGATACAACTGGTTCTCTAGATGAAACATGTTCTCCCGGAGATTTAGCCTACATTATGTTCACCAGCGGTAGCATGGGATCCCCCAAAGGTGTTATGCTGGAGCATCGTTGCTTAGTATCTTCACTCAGCTCTCTTGCCCAGAAATTCACGTGGCGGCCAGGCTGCCGGATGCTCCAATTTGCTGCTCATGTGTGGGATATTAGTATGGGTGAGATATTCGGGGCTCTTCTCTTCGGCGGTTGCCTCTGCATACCTTCTGATGAAGGGCGAGAATCAAGCCTCGCCCAGTTCATCACGTCCAGAAAAATTAACTGGGCGTGGTTCACCCCTACAGTTCTCCGCACCTTATCTCCCGAAGAGCTACCCAGCTTGCAATCGATGATCTCTGCAGGTGAACCAATTGGCGCCGACTTTGCGAAGACTTGGGGCAGAACGCTTCGCCTCTTCAACGGGGTATGTTGTAACATGCATTTTCTTTGTTTTCCCTCTTCAATTTTGCTGTATCGATAGCCTAAAAAATTCTTCCCTCTTGGAGTCATTTGATCATCAGAAGATTGTACTAATTCATTGCAGTGGGGCCCATGCGAAGCTTCCATTCTCAGCTCAGTCGCGGAACTTACACCAGAGTCTCGCGACCCTGAGAGCATCGGCACGCCTGTCAGCTGCGCTATGTGGATTGTGAAGTATTCGGGGAACACGAATGAACTTGCCCCGATTGGTGTTATTGGGGAGATATTGGTTGAGGGCCCTGGAGTCGCTCGGGGATATTTAGATGACCCTGTCAGGACTGCGACTTCGTTTATTCCAACACCCGCCTGGGCCCCTTCTCGAGCAAAAGCCAAGCATTTTTACCGTACTGGAGACTTAGCTAAGTATCAATCTGATGGAAGTATCAGTTTCGTCGGCAGACAAGACAGCCAAGTTAAAATCCGAGGCCAAAGGTTTGAGCTCGGGGAGGTCGAGAATGTTCTTGATAGCTGTGGTGAAGTGCGAGATGTTTTTACCGCAACCAAAATCTTGAAAGGCCGCACTGAACTAGTCGCCGTGGTGGTTTTGGCGAAACCACAGTTGTCGACTAGGGCTGTGCTTAAGGACGTCTCGAATGATTACGCAGAAATCACTTCTCGTCACCTGCGCGCTATAGGAAACTATGTGCGAGATAGACTGCCCTCATACATGGTCCCCACCGTTTGGCTTACCGTGGAACAAATGCCTCGAGCAGCATCAGGAAAGCTAGACCGAGTGGCCATTAGTTCATGGCTAAAAGCGAAAGATCTGTTGTCTGTACGTTCCGCGATGGACTCGCAGATCGCCGCAACCTTGACGCCCCCGTCAACGTCAGAGGAAAAGTTGCTGCAGTCAATTTGGTCATCAGTGTTAAATCTTCCCGAAGGACAAATTGGACGCGAAAGCTCTTTTATGCAGCTAGGGGGAGATTCAATCTTGGCTATGCAAGTAGCTAGTCGATGCCGTAAGCTTGGCATTCAAACCACAACCGCAGAACTATTAAAGGGTAAATCTCTCGCAGCTGTGGCCGAATTATCGCTCCTCAAAGAGTCTTCCAGCGATACGTCTTCCAATGCAATACCCGAGGATGACCACCTGATTGAGCCAGCCATTGCAATTCCGAGCGTTTTTGACTCACGTCTTTCCAAACTTGGCCATTCAAACTCTTTTCTCCGGATTGAAAATATCGAGAGATTCTTTACAGCAACAGATGCTCAGGCCTACATGCTCGCGGTGGGTGAGCTTGGAGAGAAGGGATTTCATATCGAGTTCAAGCTCGAACTTAGACCCAGCCTTGAGTCTGCACGGCTACTAAGGGCCTGCGAACAAGTGGTTCAGCATCATCCAATTTTGCGGACAGTATTTTTGCAGCATGGTCCGGCTCTTCATCAAGCGATACTAAAAAACTTGCCCTTGGGATCAGTAGTCGAATTACAGGAGAAGGACAGCATGTCACCGACCTCCCGGGAAGGAAATGACATGCCACGCTTTCGCTTGATTTCTGATGGCCGACTTTGCCACCGCTTATGCCTTGATATCCACCATTCTCTCTACGATGCTCTTTCTTTAGAGTTGTTGTTCCGAGACCTCGACGCAGCTTATACCCAGCAACGTCTTTCCAATGGACCGCATTTCCATTCCTGGATATCGCACGTCGAAGCTCTTGACAAGTCCAGGCCGCAAGAATATTGGAGAAAGGTATTGCGAGACTCTTCGATGTCGTATTTGGTGCAAACCCCTGCTAGCACAATACAGATCCATCCATTCGACCAGCAGCTCAAGATTTGTGTTCCTCTTCAGAACTTACAAACAGATTTAGGAACGCCATCAAGTGTGATGAAAGCAGCTTGGGCCCTCCTCCTTTCTCATGCCCTTGGGACACGGGATATCACATTCGGCGAAGTCAGCACAAATCGCTACTTACCGGTCCCAGGACTGAGCGAAGTGAGAGGTCCCTGCCTAAACTTTCTCCCAGTCAGAGCGTGCTTCGATCAGAGTTCGACCTTTGCTTCATTAATCACACAAATACAGAACCAGTCAGCTGCTGGCCTGCCTCATCATCATCTTGGATTCCGATCTATCATCAAAGACTGCACTGAATGGCCTAGCTGGACTCGATTCAGTTCCGTCCTAGTATATCAAAATCATGGTTCATTGAAGCCTTCACTCAAGATCGGGGATGCGAATTGTGCACTTTTGCACTCCGGCGAGATCGGTGACACCGCTGATATCTCAGTGATCGCTACGCCAGGCTTGAAGGACCTGGAAATCGACTTTCACTATTCCTCTCAGGCACTACCCTCCAAGCAAATTCAATGGATTTCTCGGTCTTTGGTCACAATACTGGAAAGAATACCATCTTTCTTGGGGCAAAATATGAATGAGGTCGAGGATTCCCTCCAAAACTCTCTGGGATCCTACGATGTGCCTTCCAGTCGCACAACTTTACTGCCAGACCTTGCAAATGGACATACGCGTTCTCCATCACTACAAGCACAGGCAGTTGTCCTAGATGCTTGGAAGGAGCTTGAGTTATTACCAAAAGATCAAGGCGAAGATCGTTCACTGTTCAGCTGCGGGGCAGATTTTGTTACTGCTCTGCTACTCTCCAAGTATTATCTGCATTGCGGATACGATATAAGTACTAAGGATATCATTCAGTATCCTACCCGCTCGATGCAGGCACATCTGGTAGATTCAAAGATAGATTCAAAGGCTCACTTAGATGGTGTTGACTCGTTGAAAGCTCAAATAACGGAGTTATAAAGTATAGTAATTAGTGTCACTTTACTCTCAGATGAGTATTCGCTTCGCACAACTCAAAATATCAGAACCAGCTAGTTTTGTATACTCTTACGATGACTTGGAAATTCAAGCTCACGGCTATAGGAGACTTCAGTGCTCTAATCACTGAACAAGTCCTTTGTAAGTTCGGAGACACAGGGCATATTACGCTGAAGCATCCCGAATCATCAGAATCCAAGCCCTGCAAGAACCTTTAGGATTGATCACGTTGTTAATGCACGCTGGTTTCAAAACAAATTAGCGTGAGAGGGTTGCCAAATGTGTCTAATATGCAGTCAGATTTAAGCTGCTGGGCCAAGGCTTTTCAACAAACATGCATTGCATACTGACGCACTATCTCGAATATCATACCCTTTTTAGTAGTCGTGGGATTCTAGCGCAGTGCCACTACTGTACTTATATTCCTATGCATACCAGCATTGAAAATACAAGGATTGATGGAACACGCGGGGGTTTGCCACTAGCATCATGCCAATTTTTACATGATGCGGAAAGTTCATCAAGGTACGACGTATTTGTGCTGTACGAGCGGTCACGTTCAGGGAACCTCGGAGAAGCAAACCAATCTTGGTAATGGTCACGATAAGTGATTTCTAATAAGTGTGAACTTTGTCGGCAAGTTGTCACAGGCCCTGTCAAATTCATTGATAATATCGATATCACCTACTTGCACAGTTCTCTCGCGCCTTTGCTTACTTCGAGTGCCTTGAGAGACCGAGATGACATAATAAGCCATATTTCCAGCACCGGTAATCGGACCTTCCACTCGAATAATACAGTGTCAAAGGCTAAATAAAGTTTTGTAGCACAGACATCATGATCTTCGACATTTTGCTGCAGGAGGTCGTACTGATTCCAGTCCTGTTTATTGTAGGACTAAGTCTCTACGATTTTCTCCGGACAAAACCACCCTTCCAGATTCGTCCAAAATTGCCCAAGCTCCCCGTGATTGGATCCAAAAAGGGAGAATGGTTCTCGACGCGAAGAGCCATGTGGAGGAATACAATCGACGTCAGGAAAGCTTGTCACGATGCCTACCAGTTCAAGGACCAGCTTTGCCTTTTACCAATCCTTGATTTAGGTCCTACTGTGATAATACCTCCCAGCGAAATTGCCTGGTATCTAGACCACTCCGACGCCGATATAAACACCCGCGAACACTTGATGGATGCATTCCAGCTCGACTGGACCCTCACAGACCCGCGGGTATTCAAGGAAAACAGGCCCATCCACCATGTTTTAATCAGCTCGAAACTGACGCGGGAGATAAACAATCTTCTCCCTGCGTTAGCAGGCGACATTCCTACCAACATCACGGAGGCTTGGGGAATTGACACGGAGAACTTCAAGGAACTATGCCCTATGGACGACTTGCCAAATGTAGTTGGGCGAGTCGTGAACCTGGCTTTTGTCGGGGCCCCAATGTGCTATAACAAGGTCATGGTTGATGCTGCCATCACATTTGCAAAAGGTCTTGCCATCACGGCTGTCTTACTACGATTGACGCCCCAGATGCTTCGGCCTCTGATAGCGCCTATTGTGACCCTGCCGCAAAGGATTGCAACATGGCGGTTTTTCCGTGAGCTACGGCCGGAGGTCGATCGGCGCCTGCGAGAGAGGGATCAGGACAAACATAATGATTTCCTCCAGTGGATTATTAATGCGGCTATCCAGAGCGGTGATCCATATATGCTAGAGCCAAAGACGATCATGGGCCGTATTCTACTACTCAACTTCCTCTCCATTCACACAACAACACTAGCCCTCACACACGTTCTATTTGATCTCGCCTCCAATACACCAGCTGATATCGAGGAGCTGCGAACAGAGATTTCCAAGGCACTGCAAGCACACGACGGCCAATGGAACAAGCAAACTCTCGCCGACATGCCAAAGCTCGACTCCGTATTCCGGGAGTCGCAACGCATGAACCCCCCCGCCACAATCGGCTCGCCCAAACTCGTGACCGCGCCAGGAGGCGTCACGACGCCCTCCGGCGTCCACCTCCCCTACGGCACCTACCTCGCCATAACAGGCTACCCGGTCCTGCGCGACCCCATCCTATACCCGGACCCAGAGACCTTCAAGCCCTTCCGGTTCGCGGACCAGAGCGAGGTGGCAGAGCAGCAGGGTCGGACGCTGGAGAAGGCGAGGCAGGCGTGGACTGCTACCAGCAATACGTACTCGACTTTTGGGACGGGTCGGCATGCGTGTCCTGGTCGCTTTTTTGCTTCTACCTCTATCAAGGTCTTTTTGGCTTACATCCTTATGAATTATGATATCGAGCCAAGGGCAGAGCGGCCGTCGACGCCTTCGGTTGCTACGGCTTTGATCCCGCCCATGACGGCGAAGATCAGATTCAGGAGGCGGAAGGAGACGTTTGTAGTCTGAGTTAGAAGATGGTTGGAATGAGTTTCTGGACGAATGTCTTTCTGTTATGCTCGTGATATTCTGGCTACGATTGGCGGAGCGAGTTATGGTAAGGTCAAAATTGGCTGTTTGGAGATCTCGACTCTGGGTGGGAAAGGATCTGGGTTCTGGAATCCCTATCTTCGCCTCCTCATAGCCCTTGGTTGTGTTCTTGCCAGATATAGCAATATACCTTGATAGTTACAGCCGAGTTTAGTCGGTGACTGGACAAACTGGGTAGAATGTTGTGGGATTTCGGGGTTCTTTTCAGTGAATCACTATGGGATATAGAAAATCGATGCCTAGAGAGTACATAGAACACATTACTCGTCAAGTCTGAATATTATGCAAAGTGAAGTAATCTACGTTTGGATTATTACAAAGCGGTGTATCATATTATCATCAAGCTATATGCGCTCCTAGATATATCTGTGGCAACTAGTATTACATGATTTCTTCCCGAGCCGTATTACGAAGGACTAGTTTGCTATGCTGCTACTTAATGGACTGGCTGTTTGAGGTGTGCATCTTGGAGGTTAGGAGTGCTTCTATCGTGGCTCTAAATCTGATTATGTCGAGTGATTCTGGGATGTAGTGAGTCGCAGTTGTGGTCGTAGTAAGCAGGGTCGTAGAGATGTGGTGGCAGACTGGGTACTCTCGTTTTACGGCCCGCGAATATAAGAGTCAGATTGTCACGTGTATTGCGCTACACGTGATGCCTGGCGCTCCCTTCCCTTAGCGCCACGCTAGTTAGCCACATATTAGGGCCCCATTGAGGGCATCCATAGAATGTATCCCCTTTTACCACCCCAATATGCAGTCATCCTGACACAGATTAGGCAAGCAGCATCGCTCCGGACGTATTACACAGAAACATTGCAATGAGATTCACGGTGTAGGAGGGAGCAGAGTGGTAGAGGGGATGATTCATGCGATATCAGCAAGACTCAAAACACAATTCACGGCTTTCAGAGTTCACGAGTTTCAAAAGCGGGCTTGTTTTGCAGAAGATATCCATTGAGGCTCTCTGCTAATCTGTATCAGTTATGAGCGCGAGCTTTTAGAAGCTCCCTTATCTATCATCAGCCACCCAAATAGACTCCTCAAGAAGTATTTTGTAGATACACACTCATGTGTGAACTAAGCCCTGCAAATACATCCGAGAGAGCATTCCCTCGGACAGAGCAAATATTGCGGTAACACGACTGCATAGTGTGATGTGCAACTTCTGAATATCACTATCAAACTATGCCGATTATCGGCAACGACTGTGGATAGTGCGTTGTTGTTAGACAAATTTGTGGAAGGGTGAGAATCATTTTGCATAAAACGACTAAGGGAGGGGAAGACATAGCTATCAATAGCGACGTGACCGCCAGGGCGGTACGGGAAAGCGCGTTCAAAGGGAGATATCAACGCGTTTTCCCTCTTGCTCATCGTCGGAGAGCATTGATATTGGTGGGAGAAAGTTGGATCCCATTCTCCGTTACAACGGTGGGATTTTCAGCCTGTCCTGCAGTCTGAGGCGGGACTGTTGGCAATACGGTGCGCTGGAGAAAACCGTTGATAACCGCAGCGGATGCATTTGGCGCGGGATAGTGCCATTTTTGCTTGAGTGGGTTGTCCATAAGCGCGTGGGTAAGATCCTCGCCAGACAACGACCTGAGCTCTAAGATACGCTGGGCGGTGAGCCCCAGGATCACTTCACGATTTCAAAACCAACGTGTTTCTTGTATGAGTGTCAAGCAGCGGCAGTGGGGGTTGGAAAAACCAAAGCCTCGTCGCTGACTCTTACAGAGGTGATATATCTCTCACCAAGTAAAATCCCATCCAGGGGAGATTGATTCTAAGGAGGGGCATCCCTCCTCCAACGATTGTTTCTACCAGGCACGAGGCGAAACCCAGGCGGAAGGTCACCGGATAGGAGAGGTTCACGCACTGGTGGAATTCCAATGTTCGCTAGCTCCCTGCCTTCATAGGCAGACGCAACATTAGGAGAATTATCAGTTTCACTCTGCTAAACAGAGTGAGGAGCAATAGGAGAGCCATTCCCAGTATTTTGCTCGTGAGGAGGAGCTACATCATCGGGAAAGGTGACAAGCATATCGTATATTGTCTATTGGCCAGGGGCCTTGAGCTTCGTGGCGATTCGTATGATTCGCATTTGTGACGGGTCCAGCATTGGTACCATTCACTTGAGCGGTAGTCGGCTTGAGGGTTGATGCCGGAAGCTGCTGAGTATGAGCGAGCTGAGAATACCCGGCGCCAAATGTGACGCGTTCCGGCCCTCCTGGCGCACTGATAGTCAGATCATTCTGACTATGAAAAGCCATTAACCAGCCAAGTAGTTCATTGAAACCTCCAGCGGGAATATCAGGTTGAACTGGAGCCAGAGCCAGAGCTGGAGCTGGAGGAGCTGGAGGAGCTGGGGTTGGAGCCGGAAGGGCTGGAGCTGGAGCCGGAGCCCGAGGGTCAATCATAATGCCATAAGGCCAAGGGAGGGTCGGAAGCTCGGGTAGGCCCTTGATATAGGTCAGTGCGAGTCTGAGGTGCAAGTGAATTGGATAAACATACACAAATTCTTCCACACGACGCGCTGAGTATGGTAGAGTACAAAATCTACCAGGTCGCGTGGCATGGGGGTTGGACCTTGCCGAAATTTCATGGCAACAACGGCGTTCATGATATCAGTATAATAGGCATCGAAGGCCTGTTGATTTGTAAAATGGCGCGCCTCAAGGGCTTTCGCCAACAAGGCGTAGTACTGGTTCGTCCACGACATGGACGGTGGGACGGCGAGGAAGGGGAGGAGTTGGTTGATGGATTGTGGTTGTTGATGTTGAGGTTGAGGTTGTTGATGTTACAAGATCAATATCGAGAAATTTTTCACAAATAGATCTGTGGGCGCTTTCACACTAGCGAGTTTCAGCGAGGATTTGCTGCTTACGCTACGCTAGCAAACAGTATTCAATTATGGCGCTAAGGCAGTCTACCTATATCGAGTCACAGCCTAAGGTATCTGCCTAGGTACCTGGGGTTATGCCATGCTTACTAGGTAGGTATAGCACCAGCCTACCCATATCTTAAGCTGTTGTTTAAATCGCCGCAACCATTCCTGTGATTCTCTTGAATTCCTCTTCAGTATGATTCCACAATCTCTCCACCATTCCCTCCTCCCTGAATTTCGACAGGATGGCCGTGACTTTTGGCCCCGACTCTCCGAACTGGTCCACGGAATACACACCACTTCCAATCTCTCCATCCGTCCCTTGCGCAACCGTGATCCCATCCTCCAAAGACACCCCAGAGTCCCGCCCTTCACTTGCAGGGTACTTTGAGCTCGTAGCCAGAAACGCGTGGCGCTCACCACATTCCAGATTCGGGATGGTGATAAAAGGGCCCACGACTTTCCACACCACCTTCATCACATGCATCAAGACACCTTCGGGATCTCTCAGCAACCCGCCTTCGACAGCTCCAGGATATGCCTGGATAAACGTCACATCAGGTGCTTTCTTGGCAACACCTCCCAGGAACAAGGTAATCATCGATACCATATGGCCGCGCGCTTTCCTCATCGGAACTCCGCGCCCCATAAAGTCGTTCTCGTAGATCGGCCCCTCGTAAGTCCCCGCGAAAACGGAAATGACGCGCCGAAGACTTCTCGCTTGTTGGATGAGCGGTAGGAGGTTGACGATGAAACGGTTCCGGGAGTAGAAATGCAGAGACGCAACTGTGGGAAGGCCTTCGGCCGTCTCTGCAGAACTCGTTAGCTTTTTTATTTAAAACACAAGATTTTGTGTAGCGATGCACATACCTGCATGAAAGTGCAGTGATCCCTGGCTTTGGAACAGAAGGTTTATTGCCTTCTCCTTGCTCCTGATATCGCGGCACACATCATCGACCACTTTGATGAGGCTGACATCCGCTTTGACAAAGATATACGTGCCCGCCTTATTGAGGGCCTGCAACTCGCCTGTGATGCGATCTCCGGCTTCTTGTGAGCGCCCGATAAAGTAGATGCGCGGTGCCTGGGAATGTCTTGCGAATTGCTTCAGGGAAGTTTCGCCAATGCCACTCGTCGCACCGACAAAGACAGCGACGGAGCCAGGACCGAAAGTCGCTGCAATTTTGGAATTCGAATCCTGAACTGCAGAAAGGGACACCATCTTGTGATCTTGGAAAAAGCAATGACTACAATGCACTGAAGATTAGCGTGTCGTGGTATGGAAGTGATGATGGCAAAGAGTCATGATGAAAAACTACAATTTGCATCACAGGGAACTCCTCCATTCATACGTCCTAATATTTACAGCAGACAGCTGGTACGTTGGTTGAATGCATCACCAATGCCGCAGTCTCAAATACGACCTGGGGTTAGCGTCGGACAATTACATTCTCCCGGATTTGCGGAGAATCCTAGGAAGTGAGTCAACTGGGCGTTTGGGTGTCTGTGTCTAGCCTATGAAACAAGGGTTTTTCGGCGCTAGCACCTTTCATGAAGTTGGAGGTTGCAAATCAGCCTCTCAGGGCGAGAAAAAAGAGGCGGAATGAAAGTCATGTAGTGCAACTTTAAAACTATAATCTTATGTGATGAAAACCTTTACTTTTTGACTTCTAATACTACAACTATATACTTTATAGCTTCAAATTATACTAGCAGATGTGGCTATAAGCTTTATACTCCTCCTCTAGAGCTCCAGCAGCCCTCTTCGCCTAAAAAACACTATAAAACCCCCCAAAAAAGCGCTGTTTAGAGCCTTCACATAGCTGTAGAAGCTAGAGGCGTCCCTCCAGGCGCTAAAGAGATAAAACAAGAGGTTTTTAATATCTTTAGCGTCTCTTTTCGATTACAAGAGCGAATTCTCTCTAAAGGAGAGGTCTATACACTTTACAATTAACCTGATTTAGGGCCTGATCCCCGTAGTAGACTACGCGTCTTTCCTCACTCCGAAACAGCAGCAATTGGCGATTATCTTAATGATTCTACGGTTCCTTTAGTAGATTGGAATGCTCCTTAGAAAGATATAGTAGAGGCAGCAGGTGTAGAGGTTCTATAGACATATCACTTTAAGCCTCTAGGCTTCCGAGAGGTTAATGCGCAAACAATTCGTATAAGCTGTAGACGCGATAAGAATATAATTAATGCTATTTGCAGTGAAGAGAAGGAGCTTAATAGAGATCAAGCACAAAACCGTATACGCCACTGCCTATATCACCTTATTTTCCGCCCTCACTCGATTAACTAGTTTAATACCTGCGTTTGCAACGAATTTCACTTCGGAATTAGACCTTAAACTATATAGCAAATTAAGAGGAGGAGAGGCCCTTATTTTTAGTATTTGCCTTATAATATATAATGGAAGAAGGTTATAGCAAAGGATATAAAGGCAAAAGCGCAGAAGAAAGATCACTTAAAGCTCTTAAGTGTTTTTATAGTTATTAGATATAACTATTATTGTATAATCCCTTATATCATATCAAATTTAGTTGGAAAAATGACTTTAGATGTGTATACAAAGCATATTCTGCCTATACTTCTTCTAGACCTCTAGAAGAGGAATCTTACTCTTATTTAAGACGCAGATTCAGTTTATAAAAGTCAAGCTACTATTGCTTAGGCAAAGGAGCATCACCTCCCTCTTATTACTCTTCTAGGAGTATCTCTAGACCTCTCTATTATGGAATCTATAGCTTGTCCTATTAAGTAGAAGTTCTATGCTAGAAGGTCTATAAGTGAGTTAGGCGCATTAGTACGATTTACAAGGATTTAGGAAGAGGAAATTAATTAGGAGCAGATTTAGTATTTGTATAATAAGTATACTAAAAGGCTATATAATTGTCTTAGGGCTAAAGGGCAAATAATAAAGTATTAGCTATATAGTAAAATTCCTGTGTTCCTGCAACTACGTGATGTCTATTCCGCCACTTTTTTCTCGCCCTAAGAGTCAGCTCCATATCGGAAATAAGCGAATGCGAAAAGGGGTAAACCGGTCCGATTTTAGTGTCCTTGACGTGATATTTATTCTAACTACTTCAAGAAACCTTCTACTTCTAAAGCAAAGGGTTCAAAATGCTAGGTAATGATTATATAACCTATATACTTAATTCACTTCAGGACTCAGATCCTTAGAAAAGCATAGAAGAGAAGAATTAGCTTATTCTGAACCAGAGTGTGTATGTAGGTAGTTTTATTAAGCTTTTCTAAAAAAAGGACGAACCGAACCATAAAATAGATATCAAGTTCTCTGTACGGAGTATTATAATTTGCTAATCATGTAGAGCACCAAAAAAACGAAAATTAGAGCTCCGATGCCGATGCCGACTTTTAGTACGTACCGGAAAGGGAAGCGAAAACGAAAAAAACAATTCTGGAGCAGAGAGGACTCGAACCCCTGACTTCTTCCACTTTCTTACAATCGTAGATTGCTAAGGAAGCACGCTACCGCTGCGTCACAGCCCCGATATTGTGCATTTAAATTACTTATGAAAGTTTATAATAGCAATGTACTTTGCAAGAGCCCTGGCTCCGCTTACCTAATATCGTTAGGTGGGGCAGTGGGGTGGGTGTGAAATTTCAGCTACAGCTACACCGACTCCTTGCTTCTACAACCCAGGGAGGGCGTACAAAATTCAACGACCTGGTATTATAAGATATACGGAGTAAGCTGTGAACCTACTCTAGAGACTTGCCAATCCAATACCAGCTACATGTCCTTTAGCAATCCAGATGTGGAGACCAGACTGAAACTCAATCGAGGCGTTTAGACGGACTTGAACTGGGAGAAAATATCTTGGATGTGAAATGTGCAAACCAACACCTGCTGGCATGTCACATTCATTGCAGAAGATGCGAACTAGGGCGAGAGATCACTGGCTACCAAGGTTTAGAAGGATGAAGAAGAAGCAAATGCACCCTTGGAGCATATACCAAGAGATGCTTCAATACCTGCTTCGATCGATGCATCAATTGAGCTAGAAGGGAAGCTAGGAAGATCACCTTGCGACCCTTTATTTATCTGAATATTTGCGAACGTAAGCATGCGAGGGTATGGTGTTTCATAAGTACTGTTGCACTTGTAAAGTATCACAGATATACAGACACCGAACGAGGGCAAAAGCATAAAATCGAGTCTCGCGGCGTCAGTGACACCAAAGCTCCATAAGGCCAATAGCTCTTATTCTACATCCCACACCACATCTCATCTCATAACCCCTTCCCTTCCCTGCCCTCCCCCTTCCTTTCCGCTAACACCTCAACCCAAAACCTTCTCCGCAGTGCTAACATCAGCCCCAATATTATCCGGCTCAATCGCCACGCTCTTCACCTTCCCATCCTGAGTCACCACCGCATACCTCTTGCTCCTGTTCGTGCCCAGCAGCGGCGCAGCCGGGAACTCGACGTCGAAGGCGCGCGTGAACTCGCCCGAGGCGTCGCCCAGGAAGCGGATCCCGGAGGACTTGTCGGCGTCGAGGGATTTGCCCCATGCGTTCATGCTGGTGGTTGTTAGAAGGGGTTGGGATGGGAATGGGATGGAGGGAACTTACACGAAAGCGTCGTTGACGGAAACGACGAATACCTTGCCGGCGCTCTTGAGCTTGGGGTGTGCGATGAAGCCTGGGATATGGGAGTCGGTGCAAGTTGGGCCTTGACACGCAGACAATTAGTTAGTAAACACGACACGACACGACAAGACACAACACAATACAATACAGCGCAGTAGATTCGGCGGTAATAGAAAAGAACTCTGGCTTAAGACAACACAGGTACAAACGTACTGAAAGCAGCAGGGACACCAATGATGATTCCGCTACCAGTAGCAAGCTCTTGCGCCAGATCAACCTTTTTATCCGGTGCACCCTCTGTGAGAGGGATGCTGGGAATGCTGTCTCCGACCTTGACCATTTTGACGATGTGAGTTTAGAGAGGTAGATGGGTGTGTGTTTGGGACGGTTGATTGAGAGATTGGAAGTGGAATACAACAATTGCTTTGGATG
>QGMG01000202.1:0-43940 GCA_007825325.1 Lachnellula cervina | reverse complement strand
GTTCGTCGAACCCGTCACCCCATCATTCTTTCAAAGGTCAAAACAATTCAAACTACATCATGATCCACCAAAGAATCAGTCAGTATTTCTGGATTTCTTTGAAGGTCGAACATTCTGCTCGAAATCCACCCCATCCAGCCAATTCGTCGAGAACTTCGCCAAGAGTAATGGCGATAAGATTCAAGTTCCACGGCTTCTAAATCATATCGTAGTCTCCGTTCCCGACGACCCTTTCATGTCCTTCGTAATAACGAAAGATAGCAAGTCCGCTGTTATTATGGGGCCGGTTTGTTCTCAAGAAAATCTCGTTCTCATAAATTCACAACCGCTGGATTCGTCTGAATTCAAGTCTCGTAAGATACGAGCCATGGGAAGATATCCGGGGTCTGAATCATCTGCTTTGATTGGAAGATTGTCACCGAGGCTCCAGGGGTAGATGAGAAGCTGTAGGTATCCTCGATGGACCTTGCCAATGTTGCCTTTGATGTCTTGGACCATTAGCACCCTCTTGTTAGGCGTGGGCTACCATCAAGTAGAAAATCGTGTATGTCAAAAGAAAACTTGTCAAAAACTTGGCGCTGTCCGCCGACTCTGTTAACCACTTTGCTCATGGCCTTGATAGCACGATACATGCAAAAGTTTGGTGGCTTTGCTCCTGAATTAGGTGGATTATTGGCTTGCTTGGCGTTGTCCATTCTTGTTACAAGCTCAAGACTTGTGTCTTCAATCCAGCCTTGGTGCTTTTCGTCGCTTGATTGTACATAGGTGCTCCCCTCGGTTCCCCCCTCCCCTTTTGGAACCATGGCAGGTCGAACAATTTGGCCCCGGAGCATTTGCTGGCCATGCTCCGATTTAGTGACCAGATGGCAATCTTCAGTGACCCCCCAAACGCCTCTATGCAGGTCTTCCATGATAAGATCCTGCAAACCCCATCTCGCAACTTTAGTACGACCACTGCTGCTGTTGATTGGAGATAAACGCTTCCAGAGGCCAATGATATCCGACTTTCGCTCCTGGTCTCTGCATCTCCATTCCGCATTGTCGTTCCAAGCCGTACAATGGGTTGCTGCTTCGCTTCCAGAAATTCCGGTATGAGAGCGGCTGTTTAGCAAATATAGTAGCGGTTCCAGTGGTATTCATTGACGGGACGGTCCTGTATGGCATGTTCGAGCAAGGCGTTTTCCGCCCTGGTATCGTCCGTTTCCTCATATCTGCATCTGTAACCTTCTGTAACCATCCCAAGAGCATAGTTCGTATGAAGTCTTTGATTCACAACTCTCAGGATAACGTCGATTTGGCCGTAGTCTAGCGTATGCGGGTTGAAAAGAGTCTCTCTCTCAGATGGTTGTACCGCCTCATCTCTCGACTCCACAGCTTTATTAGCTTCAGCCACATACACTGGTCCTAACCGTGCAAAATCCCCTTTTATTCTTGAATGGTGGAATATGTCAATGTCTTCTACTATAAAGTGCTCAATCTCCGGGATAGGTGCATCTGAGTTCAAGTTTCGGACTGCTCGGAGACTGATGGCTAATGCATAGAGAGCGCACAGAAAACCACTAGCGGATATCGGTTAGGGAACAAACCCGCTGGCCAAGAAAGGTGGTAGATTGTCCATTCGCTTTGGGAAGTGTGAGTCGATCCTGAATGGAGGAGGTGTGTCGATGATGGTTTCTTTTTTGGAAGCTTCTCCCGGGGATCTGCTTGATCATCCTTTGCAGCATTTGGTGGAGGGTAAGGAAGGGGTGATGAGAGTTTAGATGACGATACTGTTTCTGAGCTCGGAGGTTTGACATGTTTGCCTTTTTGGGAAGGTTTTCGTTCAGTAACCGCTTGGAGGATAAAGCGCCCATGAACTTTGTGGACATTCAGATCGTAATTGCCATGACACTTTTGGAAATGAGCCTGCAGCCTGATGTATCTGTCCCAACTCCTTCGGCAAGAATGGCATTGCCACTTGTAGGTCCTGTATGAGGGTATCTGGAGACAGGGTAGCTGGAAGTCTGAAAGTTGACAATGACGAGCAAGAATGAAAAATCGGATTGATGATTGCCATTCTCAAGCATAAGCTACTGAAAGGGATCTGTAGTGCTGAATGATATTCTTTAATGATATTCTCTCATAAATAAAGGATAGAGGTGAAAGGCACGAATCAACATGGAAAGAAAGAAGTATAGAAAGCGTAAACATAGAGCTTGTTTATGAAAATATTCTTATGTCAGCGCTTGCTAAAAGACCTAGGCCTTCTGTCAACATTTATCACATGCGACTAGGTCTAAGAGAATTTGACTGTGACTGTACTTTACAAAATGATTCAATTCCTTTGATTTTAAACACGACAACGATTTACGTGAACTTGACACTCTGAACAGCAATGTGTGGTACGTACGCAAAGGAAGAAAAACGCATTTTTTTAATCCCATGTGGCAAGGACTTACTTAAATCCTTTGAATAACACCGCATCTCGCAGCACACCCAAATTCATGCAATATGTTCAAGTTTTCTACTCCCAAAGCCCGCACTATGTACAAATACTCCATCCCCTCCGGCCATCTCGCCACTTCTCCGAATCTGAAGCTGAAACGAATCCCAGCATGAAAAGAAAAAAGAACTTTTGTAACATTGACTCCTCCCAAAGAAAAGTTTCTAATCGAGTGGAATACCTTCGTATTCTGCGAATCCGAGGGAAAGGTTCATGTTTTCTATTCTAGTTAGTACTTGAAATTGATAATGATATTGGAGGAAAGGGGGAAACTTACGCAAACACTGTGTCGCAGCACCCTTCAACAGATTATCAATAGTCGCACAAACAACTACCCGCTTTCCACTACTATGAACTCCAAACCCACCAACCTCTACGCCATGCTTCCCACTAATGGCCTTGACACTCGGTGGCTCGCCCGAAACTTTAATCAGCTTCTCGCCCGCATACCGTTCCTGGTAAAGCTGGCGAATATCTCTACTCGTCATGCTCTGCTTGAGCGGGATGCTGATCGTGTGGTGGATGCCCTGGAACCAGACAGCGACGTGCGGGACAAAGGCTACTTCGACGCCCAGCTGATTGCTGATTTCGCGCTCGTGGATGTGGTCTGTGAGACTGTAGGGGATGATGTTGTTGGTGAGATTTTCAACATCATTTTTAGGCGAGGGCTTGGTTCCTGCGCCGGAGTAGCCCGAAACACCGAAGATGGTGGGCTGGCCGCCTAAGAAGGGGACGAGGGGTGCAATGCCGACTTGGGCTGCAGTAGCATAGCAGCCTGGGTTGGCAATGCGGGTTGCTTTTGCTATGTCGGAACGGTTGACTAGCTCGGGAAGGCCGTATGTCCATTTGTTGTCAAAGCGGTAGTCGGCGGAGAGGTCAACAATGACACTGTTTTGGGGGCCTTTGCCTTCATTGACAGCGTCGACGAAGGGCTTGCAGACGCCGTTGGGCAGGGCCATTACCCAGCAGTCTATCTCACCCTTTTCTTCCATACGGCGCACATCTTCGGCGGTGAGGTTCTCGTAAGTGATGTCGCGCTTTTCGTAACCTTTGAGCTTTTGACCAGCGAGCTCACGAGATGATACGTGGCGGAGGTCCATGTTAGGGTGGGAGTTGAGAAGGCTGATAAGAGCTTGTCCGGTGTAACCTCTAGCACCAATCAAAGCAACCTTTGCTGGCTGCGTGTTGGATGAGTTCTTGGTGCCAAAAGGTGGGTTGGGGTTGGTTGTGGTAGCATAGCCTCGTGACGAAGGCACGATTGGTCTCGAGGTGCGGGATGCCTTTGCAACGGGGCGGCGAGCATTAGTTGAGAAAGCGCGTGCTTGCTGTCTTTGTGGCGCGGAGTTTGACGAAGATCTCAATCCACTAGACGCTTGCCTGGCAGCCCGGTGAAGGCGTGCCTCCAAGTTTTCATCACCCAGCATTGAGCGGCCGTGCTTGGTAAACTCGGTCATAAGTTGCTTAACCTCGTCGCCGTTCTCAAGTCCGTACCAAAACATGACCTCACCCTCCTTGGACAGGCTGCCTTCAGATTTGTCGAAGAACCACGTCAAGTTCTCATCGTCTTCTTTGACAGTCCAGACAAGCTTTGGGTGATCCTTCTGGATGGAAGCAAACACGTTGTCCGCAACATTCGTCAACCAACCGGACTTTGTGATAGTGAACGTAGCTAGATTGGCGAGAGGTGAGGATGAGGATGGAGGCAGAACAATAGCAAGAGCATCCATAGGCTCATCAAAGTACGCCTTGAATTCCCTCGATTTCAAGCCATCGACATATCTGTCAACTGTGGCTTTTGCATCGAGACCCTCACGATCCCTAACCAACACATCCTTAAGCTTTTGGAGATCCTCGAATTGTGAAACGTCGGTAGCAGTAGCCAACTTGTTTCCGCGTCGGATAAGAGTCCCAGCACCGCTATCCGTGAACAACTCCTTCTGGAGATCCGCTGGATGAATGATAGCCACACTAGTAGTCCTTGGAAGACCCTCAAGCAAGTCCTTGATTTCCTTGATCTTTAATCTTGTACCATATCGGCACCACCACTGTGACATTAAGTAGTCGTATTCTTCATCCAAATTAATGGCGGAGATCTTCTCATTTGTGTCGGCGTTGAAAAGTCCACCCTTCTCAGACAGATACACAATCTTCAATGGTTGAAGAGCACGGGCAAGCTCTCCAGCAGCAACATCGGCGTTGACATTTAGTACCTGACCCTCTGGGGTCTCAGCCATAGACGTTAAGATAGGGAGGCATCCGGCATTGATTGCAGCTTCGATAGGATCTTTGTTGACCTTGTTAATTCTGCCAACTAGATCGTATTTGTCCTTGTCCAAATACTCCGCACCAAAAACTCCGGAGGTGATTGGACGAGCACGAACTCCCATTTCTTCCAACTTCTCAACCAACTTCAAATTCTCCTCCAAGAAGAGCTTCCGCGCAACTGCCAGTGTCTTGCCATCAGTGATCCGGATTCCTTCTTCAAACTGAGGTTCCACGCCCGCGTCCTCCAAGAGCTTGTTCAGTTGTGGTCCTGCACCGTGTACGACGACGGGGAATAGGCCGACGTGGTTGAGGAATGCGAGGGCAGAGGTGAGTGATTCGAGGTGTTCGGTGATGATAGCTCCGCCGACTTTAATAACAGCGAATTGCTGCGAAGAAACGGATGTGAAGTGTGAAAGGTACTGCTGTACCTCCCTCTTTGATCCGATGTTGCTAAGCAGTTGTACGACCGTAGAACGGGTGGAAAAGTTGTCAGAAGAAGGGGCAGAATAATCCCGTCTGGAGATCAATGTTAGGGAAGCAGCAGCTTTTGGCAATGTACGGGCAGAATTCATAGGAAGCCGGCTGGCGGCTGTGAGTGCCCTCCTAGCCACAGCACCAGCTGTTGTTCGTAGGGCCAACATTTTGAGGGTATAGTTTATGGAGTGGGGATTTGGGTGCAAGGGTACGAAAGCTCTTCCTCCAGCTCCTGTAGAGCAATGAAGCTGTAGTCGGGGTGCCCAAGCAGCAGTTCTTGCACGTTTATCTCATGAGAATGGCGGGGAGCAGAAGCTGTGGTAAAATGCCGCGGACTAGGGCAAGCAGAAGGTTAGTGCGTGTTTTGATGGTTGTGTAATACCTCGGAAGAGAAGGATTGAGGGGATGGAGAGAATAGCGCGAGAAGATATACCTCGAAAGCTCAATAGATGATTGTAAAAATTGGTTCTCTATCTGGGTCGAGGTCGAGTGCCGTTCTAGATAGGGTATTCATGAGTCTGTAATCGGTGGCATGGGCATGGTGGATTAGCCTCCGAGTTTCGCTCTTCAGATTGGTGCTGCCCTGCCCGCCCTAGTAAAATTTCCCCGCAAAAAGAAAGAAAAACTGCACAACGCGAAATATTTTTTATCCTTCCCGCAGCAGCTGACCACTTACAGTACAGTAGGGAAAGAGTTACTTCGATCGCATGGTTTAAGCCCTGCAGCTGCCGAGGCGCACATACGACTATGAAGAGCGTTTTTTTACAGATACTGTACTACTGTCTGGACTGGCGTTGATCTTGGCTGTCATGTTTCATTGCTGTTGGATCACTCAAGAATGCGTAGGCAGTATCACTACATCCAAACGTCCCGTCATGATATCTCCATTATTCCCTTCCAAATCATACATGATACAAGTCCGTTGCATTGAGTGACCACTGCCGAACTCCAGCGTTCAGCGACGTCAGCTTCATACTAGGCCCGGCAGTCCCTCACCAACGGTATATGAATGTGACGCCCATCGAGAAAAGGAAACCAACGTAAATTCAGGTAAAAACTCCTTGATCGCTAACCATCAATGTACGAGCTCGCTCGTAGCCAGCGAGTGCCGCATGCAGATAGGATCAGATAACCCGGCGCTTCATTGCAAAAGGGTAACACGCTCTCTATTCCTCCCCTCCGCCACATCTAACTTCCTAATGATGCTTGGTCGCGACAACTAAACAAGGTCAATGAACATCTCGAAGTTTGATTCGATGCTACTCACCAGCTGGACAATGATGACAATAAGCAAAATGATTATACCGGCAATAAGACACATTCTCATCCTTCTTTGGGTCAGTCTAGTTCTTTGAACACGGCGCTTTGAACGTACTTCATGTCTTTCCACCACATCTAAACCACGTGTATTAGTATAGTAACAAGGTGGATTTTAGGATATAGCCTAGAGCGTAGGAACTGTCTCGGGAGTTTTGCATATAAACTCCTGAAATAGCTCCGGGCTCCTCAGCTCCCAGAGGAAAATTGCTTTGTTGCACGAGAATAAGCTCACCTGCTTTCTGACTCTGTTCGCACCCCGGCGGAAACCTTGTGCAGATACAGCTAGGTTGTCCGTCTTATCTTGTAGGGAATCGAGACGTTCACCACGTTGAGAGACCTTGTTAATGTTTTCGCGCATCACACCAACAGTATCATCGATTTGCTATAGAAACGACGTATTAGCCAATGTTCAACGCCTTCAGAAATCCCTTCATGGTATGTTCGCAGCCGCGATGCTGATCGTCCGTTCATGGTAATTATGATGCCTGGATTTTGGCTTTATGGCAGCTATTTCAGAGACCGATGTTATCGAGCTTCTGTAGTCCCTTGGTGGCTCTTTTCACAGCATATATTATGCCTAGTTCGTATGGATGACTCTTCCATGGCCTCCGCCCTTGTCTTGATGTTATCCATCAAGTACCAGAGCGCTGTGTTGCACGCATCTGAAACCAATCTGCCGCAAGCTCAGATACAGAGTGAAGACCTCGTCCAGCGACACCAACGTAGCCATATCGTGATATCAAGTCCGTAGGTTCCATCCAGATTGAAGATCGGCGATTCCGATGTGATTCGTGTCATCTTGGCGATGCGGCAATTGATGACTGTCAAGATCGTACCCAGCTCGACCATCCACGGCATCCAGGAGCCAGCGCGCGTCTAGGAAGTCTCATCTAGAAATAAAAGGGTAACTTACTGCTTGTAGAGCTGCCGTTCTTTGGGTGCCTGGCTGTGGTGCTGCAGCGGTGGCGCCTCCGGCGGCAGGGTGTCCGCTGTTGGGGATATAAGGATCATATTGAGGTTCGCGACTGTCCGCCATTATGATTTTGTGGATGAATTAGACGTAGATGGACAACGCTATGCTCGAAGATGTAGTTGTGGGTTCGTGGATGCGGTGTTTGCGAAGTTGTCTGGAGAGAGAGGTTGGGAAGGACAATGTGGTAGTTCGTAGATTGAAAGAGGAGAGGTAACCTGCCAAGCGTCTCTAAGGCGAAACAGTACAGTAACGGTCTCCTAAGGTAACGTACGTAGTCTCGTGACGGATGAATATTTTGGTGGGAGACGAAGGATGAAGATGAGGATGAGGACAAGAGCTGTGATTACTTAATAGTTAAATTAAACTATTCGTAGTTCTTTCATTTCGAGTGTTACGAGTGTACGCAATACTCGCCGCTGCACTGCGCTGCGCTGCTGTGAATGACTTCACGTGAGGATGTGTGGCTGAATGGAAACGTGGCTGTCGAATTTCCTTTTTGTTACAGTACTGACCTGACTCGGTCTCGGTGTCTGTGTTGCAGGGATCTGGATCTGGACTGAGTCGCATGAAACAACTCTCTTTCAACATCTTTCTTTCTTTCCTTCTTTCTTTCTCTCTTTCTTTCTTCCCTTCTTCCCCACCCACTACAGTGCATGTGCATACAGTACTCCGTACTGTATACAACTCCACGTGCATCAAACCTGGAGCAGCATGACCATCAGAAATGACAGCTACCTAGACCTAGCCAGCCAGCCAGCGTCGGTCTACAAGTAATTCCAAGCTCGTATTCTGTACTCAAAGTAAGAAATACGGAGTAAGGTAGAGACCGTAGAGTACTCTCCCCCCGCCATCCACCCCCTGAGTTCTTGCCAAGACGATCTATTGAATCGCCCTAAAGAGGCTCCGGGCTTCTAGACTGTCCAATGATCTCCACCCGCGAAGGAAATGGGAATCTCTCAACCAAACAAATTTATCTCCATCAACACTCTTATTTCAGCCTTGCCGTTATTTTTCACGCTACCCGTAATCATCAATCCAGATGTGGTCAAGTTGCTGGCATCGCATCTTTCCTTTTAGTCCTCAGGTAGGGACCGTAGGGTACAACTTCCCCCCCCCTCCTTCTTCAGCTGCACCCCTTCACCTCCAAACATTTCTCTCCCAATTTGCCTGTCTATTCTCTTTTCTTTCTATACACAACTGTTGCCCGAGACAGCCTGGACCATTATAATAGTTTTTCCTTTCTGCAAACATCACATTCTTTTTAGACCTGGATGAGCGCGTTCATACATCGCCAACGTCATTGTAAGCTACCGAAAACGGCGGCGCTTTAGGGTATCAACAAATTTTCACTTCAGCCAGTCTTGAAAGGCCATTGTTTCATGGGAGCATGCAAACGAAACCTTCAAAGTGTTGCGACAGAATTCTTTCAGGAGGAGAATAGTATTTTGAAGTAATTCCGGCCCTTCCGACCCTCTTCGGGGGATACATCCGGACACCACTCACTTGGGATGAGGTTTTCAAAGTCTTTGGCCAGCATGGCCATCACACTCTTTGCTGGAGGTCACCTTGCGCAATCTATAGATCTTGACCTGACCTCACAAGGTAAGTTGTGACAGAAAATGGACGAATTTTGTGCTTACCCAGTCAACAGATTCCATAAAAAGCGCGACGCGGCAGCTGGCTTACGACACAATGGTCTATTATAACGGGAATCTAACCGGGCAAACACCCGGTCTACTACCACCACCATATTATTGGTGGGAAACAGGGGCATTGATGGGTGCAATGATCGATTATTGGTATTATACGGGCGACGAGACATATAACGCCGAAGTCACACAAGCCCTCCTCTGGCAAGTGGGACCAAACCAGGACTATATGACACCGAACCAGACAAAAACCACAGGAAACGATGATCAAGCGTTCTGGGGGATGGCAGCCATGTCGGCCGCTGAACAAAAGTTTCCAGACCCCCCTGCAAAGCAGCCGCAATGGCTTGCCCTTGCGCAGGGCGTTTTCAACACTCAAGCAGCCCGTTGGGATACGACTACATGCGGTGGGGGTCTACGCTGGCAAGTCTTTACTTTCAATACTGGCTACAATTACAAGAATGCAATTTCCAATGGATGCTTCTTCAATCTCGCAGCCCGCCTCGCGAGATACACTGGGAACGACACCTACGCTCAATGGGCTGTGAAAACATGGGATTGGATGGAAGCTGTCAGCTTAATTGACGAGAATTATTATGTCTATGATGGATCAGACGATACCCAGAACTGCTCGAAGGTGAATAAACTTCAATGGACCTATAATGCAGGAGCACTGCTTCTTGGTGCTGCCAACATGTACAGCTATACCAACGAGTCGTCAATGTGGCAAGAACGTGTATCGGGCTTATTGAACGGGACCGACGTATTCTTCCCCGAGAACAACACCATGGTAGAAGTGGCTTGCGAAAATACCGGAAAGTGCGACGTTGATCAACATTCCTTCAAAGCGTACTTGGCCAGATGGATGGCTGCAACGACCAAGCTCGCCCCCTGGACTTACGACGCTGTCATGGCCAAACTCGGACCCAGCGCTGCAGCAGCTGCGCAACAATGCTCTGGAGGCGACAACAAAAGGACCTGCGGCATGAAATGGCCCATGGGGGACGATTGGGACGGAAGTTATGGAGTCGGCCAACAAATGGCAGCCTTGGAGGTTGTCCAGAGCAATTTGATCCAACAGGCACCAGGACCTGTTACCAATATTACTGGGGGAACAAGTAAAGGCAACTCTGCGGCGGGAACCGGTGGTACCCCTATCCTCTCAGTAACCGGAGCAACGACAGGCGGACGAGTAGGCGCTGGATTCCTGACAACGTTCATTTTGGCGTTGTTCGTCGGAGTGACATGGTTCATGGTCATAGACTGATGGGATACGGAGACCTGTATATAATCCTTACGGCATTGGGAGGCAACGGTAAAAAAAAACAAGGGGCATTTTGGGAGAGAAAGGCGTTTGGTCTTCTGGAGTTTGTAATTTGGTATGGTAGATGACTGTATATGGGAGGGCTTGTTAGATAAGAGACTTGCCTAATTGGTAATGTTTATAAAGCATCAGAGAATCAGAGATGTAACACCAGCATCAATACTCATTATAATCCTACAAGCCCCGCAAATAGCAGCGAGGACAGTATTGATTGGGGATGAGGAATCGTTACAGCTATAAATATACTGTTTTGTGTACATTTCCACCTTTTAAACCAGCACAAATTACTGGATGATTAGCTCCTTGTTGATCCCGAGCCCGAGCCCGAGGCACGATGCGACTCGGTTCTCAGTCACGTCCACGTCTCGCTGCCGATCCCCTCATTCTCGCGTTCACATATTAAGCAACAATGGTTAAATACACACAACAATCCTATTGTCCTCAACATGAGGTAGGATTTTTCAAGGATAATGTCTAGAATACTAAGCTGCCCGCTGCGGCACCCCCAATATTCTACCCCTCTATTCCACTACTTATACAAACAAGCATCCTCTTCCGCTTCCCTTCGCCATCAAAATCGCCTTCCTGCATCCTATGTAAGTCAATGCAACTACTTTCTCCTGCCCCGGCCTGGCATATCTAACGCCCTCCCAGTACCGCGGCGGTACCTCCCGCGCCATAATATTCTCCGCCTCCTCCCTCCCCTCCAACCATAGCCTCTGGCCCCCTATCTTCCTCTCTGTCCTTGGTTCCCCCGACCCCCACGGACGCCAACTCGACGGTCTCGGCGGCGGCATCTCCTCCCTTTCAAAGATATGCATCGTTGGTCCCTCCCCACACCCTGCCGCAGATGTAGACTACACGTTCGCCGCCATAGGCATCAGGGATTCTGAGGTAGACTTCTCGAGCAATTGCGGGAATATGACTAGCGCAATTGGACCTTACGCTGTGGATAACGGGATGGTGGATGTAGGGGATGGGGAGCGTGATGTGACGGTTAGGATTCGGAATACTAATACGGGAAAGTTCATACATGCGCGGTTTGCGGTTGTAGATGGGGAGGCGGCGGCGGGAGGTGGGTTTGAGATTGATGGGGTTGCGGGGAAGGGGGGGAAGGTTCAGTTGAGTTTTATTGATCCTGCGTGAGAGCTTTATTTTACTTGGTATTTGATTTTCAGGGAGCTAATGTGGATTACAGGGGATCGAAGACCGGAAAGCTGCTACCGACAGGGAAAGTGGTAGATGTGTTTGACGGCGTCAGGGCTACCTGTATAGATGCAGGTAATCCGTGTGTTTTCGTGCAAGCGGAGGATATGGACATTGAGGGCACGATACTTCCCGACCAAATCGATGCCTGTCTTCCTCTCCTGTCAAAGCTGGACTCCATCAGACGAAAAGCAGCCGTAGCTATGGGGCTTTCTAAAGATGAAGCTTCTGCTCCTGGTTCGATCCCTAAGATTGCTATGGTCTCACGGCCAAAAACACATGCACTACTCTCTGGGGATAAGATTGAGCAGGAGAAGGTGGATCTAGTAGTCAGAGCTCTTTCAGTAGGCCAACCGCATAAAGCTGTGCCTATCACGGTAGCTATGGCTATTGCTGCTGCCGCGAATCTCAAGGGATCAACGGTGCAAGGCAAAGTCTCAAGTGAACGCGTTGATCCTGATGGGATTACGCTGGGCCATCCGTCGGGCAAGATTATGGTGGGTGCGAAGTTTGATGAGAAAGGGCATTTGCTGCAGGCGAATGTTTTTAGAACGGCGAGGAGGCTTATGGATGGGTTAGTTTATTGGAAATGAGAGCAGAAGTATCTGCTGCTTGCTGCTGTCTGCCACGGGCAGCAGCCCAATACCGTACTGAAATATTTGCATAAACAAATAAGTGACGGCGACAATTCCACGAGATATGAACCAATAGTTCATTGACTTACCAACGAAAGGTAGCACCTAGCCGCTGACCTCACATCCACAAAGTGAGGTTATTTATAAATAGATTTTTGTTGCACTTCGCATCCAACATCTAAAAATGTCTCGGAAGCCATGGCCCCCTAGTTTGATCTCGTGAGCCGCCGGCACCCAAATTTACCCCTACTCCGGAGAAGCCAAAGGTGCAGGTTTTTGTTGCAAATCGCATGGAAGGCCCGAATATCTGCCAGTAGCTTCCATGGAATTACCATTCTTCATCCTGGATGGATTATTGACGCCCGGCTTGCAAGTTTTGGAATAATAATGCCTATTTACTCCGCAAAATAGGCGCTGTGCAATGATGGCAAGTAATGCGAAGAGTGAGTGGACCTTTGGCTCGGGTTAGTTTCCGTGGGGGAATATTCTATTCTCCACAGAGGAGAGGTGGTGGAGGTGGAGGTGGAGAGGTTAGGTTGAAGATGAAAAAGTAGTCGGTATAGATGACATGTTCTATCTCAGAACTCAAAGGTAGGATTATAACAAGAAGCTTGTATAATATGAGATTCAATTATCTATACTGCGTTTACCTCCAAAAAAAACACCCTACTTCGTAGCCTCCGAATTTCATAGTATGTGAAGGTGCGATCCTGGTGGCAGCCAAGGAAATAACAATATGCACTTACAGAATGCTGGAACTCAAATCCACCTTTCCAAAAGAATGGGGTTGGATTAATTGCTCTGGATTCGTCCCTCTTCTTGTAATTCACTTTTGTTTGACTGTGTGAAAGAGCGACATCTCAGGTTCAAGAACAATAAGAATCATCAATCATGGTTCCTCAAACACTGTTGCAGTTGCTACAGTCACGCAGTATTGTGGACTGTGATACTATGGACGTTGAAGGTACATTGGGATTCCAGATCTAGTATATGCCACGTGTGCTAAGCAAAGCAGTTCCCAAGACCTTTGGTCAATTCGTCGACTGCACTTCCAATCAAGTCAGTTATGTCCCTGTGTATTTCAGGCTTCATAAATACTAACAACCCAGGCCATTGCCTACGGCGAGCTTTCGAAGCCAAAAAATCAGAAACTGGTTGAAAATGCAGTTAGCTTGGGCAAGAAACTCACTTCAACCTATCCAGATATACCTCCGAAAGTATTAGCAGGCGAGATTGCCGTAAGCTCCGTCTTTGACCGTACACAATACGGCAGATCTTTTTAACTCTTCGTCTAGATGGTCAAGCTCCAATACGAAATCTCCAAGTATATTACGGGTTTCGTCCACATCCAGACAAACCCCTACCACTCATACGATACTGAAAAGACAGTCTCGGATGCTCGGCGTAAGTCATCCATCTACTCCCTCGTACCAAACTTACACATAAACAGGAATCATCCAACTCTTCAAGACCCTAGACCCAGACTTTAATACCGCTCGCATCTGCATTAAGATCCCGAGTACCTGGGAAGGTCTCCAAGCCTGCAGAATCCTTGAAGCCAATGGCGTCACAACGCTAGCAACAACGCTCTTCACCATCGAGCAAGCGGCTCTAGCTGGTGAAGTCGGATGTCACTATATCGCTCCCTATGTCAATGAGTTGAAAGTTCACTTTGACCCTGGGTACTACTCAACTCTCCTTCCCCAAGATCCGAAATCCTCAGAGAGGTATATACTGACGAAACGGAAGATTCGTCGACAACAATAAAGGGCAACCCCTCTGCCTCCAAGCACAGCGCTACCACGAAGCCCACAAGCTCACAACGCAAGTGCTGCCCGCTAGTCTTACTTGCATCGAAGAGATCATGGCGCTGGCTGGCGTGAACCACATCACCATCTCCCCTGGACTGCTGAAAGAACTTTCCGAAAAGCCAGCTGCGGGGAATGAGACGGTGAGTTTGTTTGATGAAGCCACGATAGGGTGTAAGAAGCAGGAGCTGCTCAGCTTTGCGGGTGATGAGAAGGCGTTCCGGATTGCGTTTACGCTGAGTGGTGGTGGAGATGGGGAGAGGAAGTTGGGTCAGGTATGTTTGAGCTGAGGAGCGACGGAAGGAGTAGCACGCTGACTGGGATAGGCGATTAATATTTTCTGCGAGATGCAGGATAAGATGGAGGTGTTGATGGGATGAGTGTGGAGGTGAACGAGATACAGTATTTGGGCAGGATAAGGTACCGATAGGGCGGTTGAGCTAATTATCATATAGCCTGTGCTCTCCATAATCTTTATCTGTAGGAGCGCCACTACCACCTGCTCCTGCTTCATTCCGCAGTAAACCCCTTAACAACTTATTAGCCTCTGTTTACCTGAGAGCAAGAACTAGACACTTACCTATTAACAAATAAACTGACACGCTCTTGCATTATTGCCTGTCCTTCTAAGGAGAGTTTCTTTGCACTCTAGAAGCCCCTGAAACAAAGAAAAGATATATGTGAATTTCAGAAGTCAGTTGGGCGGACGACTCCCTTGAAAAGGATGCTTCAGGCACTAGCCAGCTACTCTAAAGTCACACTTCGAAGTATGATCACCCCTCTGATACAAATACCACGAAGGCCACATTGATGTCCATATCTTTTCATTAGTTATCGTACAGGCTCTATGTTGGCATAAGCTCCTCACACCCCTGATCTTTTCATATAATTCCATTCCCGTATCTACCCCGTCTCAAGCAATAACTGCTCCGAGTTCCAGACGCCAGCAAAATGCGTTTTCCCATCCAAATATCAGCTCACATCGACGTAAGCGCCCACATGAAGATCAGTTGTACAGGGTATGAGTATAAAAAGAGAAATTGGGTTCTTCGGCTCTTTTGTGATCGTGCCACTGTTTGCATCGTTCCTCGTTCGTCGCTTGAGTTCTCAGGGAGAAGGACGTATTTCAGAGACCGCAACTAGATGGATTAGCAAAATATTTCACAATCGTTTCTTCGTCTTACCAGAAATAGAGCATTTGCCAGAAAACAGTATCCAAATATCGTCCACCCTATCCAGCCACCAGTTCCCGTTCCTTTGTTAAACACTTCGCTGATCACCAAGGTGACGATGATCCCTACAAACTTGTACCCCGAATAGGCAACCAGATCAAGAAGTTGGGAATCATTTGAAATGGACAAAAGGTAACATCCAAGCTTGAGACCTAGGATCTCAACAACAACAATGAACAGAGCCCATGTTGCTGTATACCCAAACAATTCTGGTTGGAATGCGCCTCGTAGACCCGCCAGGACTGTGGACAGAATAATGTATGTGACTAGCGCCATGATGGGAATATACATGTCCGGGCTATTCAAGTCATCTCTCGGAGGCAAAAACCATCCCTCCTGACCATTTGGACCTATCGATTGCTTGCGAGACCAAGGCTTATGCCTCCAGGGGAAGAGGACCAGGAATATCTTATTAAGGACGTAAGAGTTTGAGACGTTGAAGTAATGCTTCAGCGCGGAGACATTGACATAGCGGTTAAACTATTGCTAGTATCAGTAATTATTTCTTCAAAATTCCCAAGCTACTAACATTCTGTTCTACGTAGTCTGTTCCGTGCTTCAATGCGGTCTGTCCAACTTGAAATCCCATCTGCGCCGTAGGGTCGTTTATGAACCCCCCGTATGCGCCAAAGGCATTATTCCCCCCCGCACCCGCCTGGGGCTGGTACGGATTTCCATACGATTGCTGTTGCTGAGGCATAGGAGGCGGTGGCGACCTTAGCTGGGGGACTGTAGAAACGTGTTGGGGGACTGGATGGTGAAGTGGTGGAGATGTGGCGGGAGCAGGGTTTCCATAGTTTGTTCGTTGCATCTTTGCGGTTATTAAAGTATCAAGGCAAAAGGTGGCCTCGTGATGCCGTCCAAGGTATGGAAGATCTGGTGTGCAGATATCTGTCAAGTAGAAAACGCGTATTCGAACACATTTCCAAAATCTTTCGCGCCTCGTTGGCGGAACGGATTACAAGTACAGTACGGGCGCCGCTAAAACCCCGGCACTCTTATCGAGCCTTGCCTCAGCCTTTCTGTGACGGTGCGTTAACAATATTCTCCCCGTCACCCCCAAAGTGGAATAATCGACAATGTTGGATACCTTTGAGATTCTTACGACGTCGGGCGTGGTGTTGTGGTCCAAGTCGTACTCTGCAATCAGTCCCGCCATCATCAATAGCCTCATAACGAATGTCTTCATTGAAGAGCGAACACTTCCCGGAGCTGGAATCGCAGATGACATCTCAGCTGCGAACAACCCTCCCTACAAATACGACCAGCATACTCTGAAGTGGACTACGGTTAAAGAATTGGGTCTCATCTTTGTAGTAAGTTGCGACGTTTTGCGCGTTGGCAGGGTCCCCGGATTTAATATACTAATTATGAGCAGGCTGTCTACCGATCACTCCTTCATCTATCATGGATTGACAAGCTGGTTGATAATATCAAGACCATTTTTGTGGATTTATACGGAGACCAGTTGAAGAAACCACATACTACGATAGTCGAATGCCACTTTGATGAATATTTTGATCAGCAAGTGAGGGAACTGGAGAAAACGGCACTGAATCAAGACACAAGAGTTGCTGAAGCTTCTGCTCTAGAAGAAGCGCCGGTTTCTGTTTCTGCACATCTAAGAGATGAACCACCTCCGTTACCTGGCATTTTATCAAGAGGGCAGTCGAAGAATGCCTTCAAAGACTTGACATCGAACGAATCGACTCCCATTGCGACACCGGATACATCACGCCCTAGCACGCCAGCAAGCCATATACTTACTGGGAAGGGAGGACCGGGAGGTAAGGGATCAAGAAGGGCGCGAAAGGCTGCAAATACGCCCTCAGCATACGCATCCTCTGGCGAAGAATCACAAAGGAAGGGCAAACCAAAGTCTTCGGGGCCAAAGAAGGGTAGGAAATGGGATGCAGAGGGTATGGCTGATGAGGATAGCGATACACCGCTCGATTACTCCGGGCCTGCGAATGGCGCAAGTTTGGGGGAGGATGAGGGGAAGGTTCGCCCAGGAAATGTGGAGGGAGTAGACCAAGCAACTTGGGGATCGAAGACTGGCAAAGGACAATTCGTCCTGAAGGACTTGGATGATCAAGTAAACTCGATACTAGCAACAGCAGGTGCTAAAAAGGAGAGCTCGACGGCTTCAACTGGAATTGTTGGATCAAGCATTAGTGCGATTGGTGGACTTTTCAGAAACGTTGTAGGAGGAAAGACACTAACGAAGGAAGACTTGGACAAGGCTATGAAGGGAATGGAGGACCATCTACTTAAGAAGAACGTTGCTCGCGAAGCAGCAATTCGATTATGCGAGGGTGTTGAGAGAGAGCTTATTGGTGTGAAAACTGGAAACTTCGAGAGTACGTTATATGTTTGGACTTCTTCTTTTCTATCTAACATCATTCTAGGTGTACAAGCAAGGATACAAACGGCTATGGAGGCTTCTCTACAGAAGATTTTAACACCTACCTCCTCGCTTGATCTACTCCGAGAGATCGATGCAGTTACCTCCCCATCAGCGTTATCTTTGCAAAAGAAGCGGCCATATGTCATCTCAATTGTAGGTGTCAATGGAGTCGGCAAATCTACAAATCTGTCTAAGATCTGTTTCTTCCTCTTACAAAACAAGTACAAAGTGCTTGTTGTAGCCTGCGATACTTTCAGATCCGGCGCCGTCGAGCAGTTGGCTGTCCATGTCCGTAACTTGAAGGAACTCAGTGCTCGAGAGGGAGGAGAGGTCGAGTTATACCAAAAGGGGTACGGAAAGGATGCAGCAAATGTTGCAAAGGACTCTGTCACCTTTGCCGCTCAAGAAGGCTTTGATGTCGTCTTGATTGATACTGCTGGTCGACGACACAATGACCAACGCCTAATGTCCTCGCTCGACAAGTTCGCCAAATTTGCGAATCCCGATAAGATTCTCATGGTCGGAGAGGTAAGTTTCATATTTCTCAAGACATTTGCTCGTAACTAACAAGTTTTAGGCACTCGTGGGCACAGACTCCGTTGCTCAAGCGCGGAACTTCAACACAGCTTTTGGAGCGGGTCGATCGCTAGATGGATTCATCATCTCCAAGTGCGATACCGTGGGAGATATGGTGGGAACTTTGGTCAGCATGGTCCACGCCACGAATGTGCCCGTGCTGTTCGTGGGCGTGGGGCAGCATTACAGTGATCTTAGGAATTTATCCGTCAAGTGGGCGGTGCAGAAATTATTAAGTAGTAATCAATAAAGTATTATCGCTCTGCTAATATGCAACCCATTCCTATATACAGCATAGCTATTGAACTTCACACGGTAGCTGAAATATCACCTACTGTGAGACACTTGGTCTCTTACCGTCATTCCAAGCGTTTTCAAGTTGTATGCTTCTGCTTTAGTTTTGTGGTCCACAACCTCGGCATTTATACCTTCCTCAGCAAAGAGTCTGCATTCCCATCCCAATACTTTATTAGTTTCTTTTTAACCTTTGCGGTGAATTGAGAGATTCTGGTTTTTAAAAAATATCTTCTCCCAACTGGATTTGTCTGAAACCAACACTGGAGTTGAATTTTTGGGCTCGACTTACTGGGGAATGACATGGCGAGCGGATTTCTATTTCCTCCTTTCCCTCCTCTTGCCTAACTGTAACTATCAGATTTCCCTGACACTCTTTCAATCTGGTCCTTTTGCCAGGAATGCCGAGAAACTGGTGAGCAACAAAGACTTCCCCACAACTCCCCTGGAACCACACCTTTGGCTTGATTGGTTCGAGGTGAAAGAAAGAGGTTGGAATTTCGAAGTGATCATTCGGTGCCCAGGTATTGAGACAGTCAGTATAATTAATCTGGGGCACGGTGTTTTCTGGGAAGCTATACCTAATATCTGCAACATATTGGTTCCTCCCAGCGTTGTGCGGCTGCGGCATCGCTACGTCGTTTGTAAATCGGCAGTGCTGGTTCACAGCCCTGCAGAGGGTAACATGGTGCCTGTAAATCGCGGCTAAGTGCCGCACTCAGGGGTCGATGAGGGGTAAATATGGCGTTGATGGCTGAGTACCTTATAAGGTTACACCCGCCCTAGTCCTGCCTGCTGTCAGCAAAGGGTGTATGGTGTTGGGGTTGGTGTTGGTGTATACCTTGATATGTATCCGCACAATAATAGTGGACTGATATATATATATATATATATATGGGGCTGAGTCCCCTGACAACCACCTGCACGGCGTGCTTTTATTGATAATTTGAAACCTGAGAGCCTTACTTCGAGAGTCTTTCTGGGTGCCTTATGTCTGCTCTATGTGCTGGGGTGCTCTATGAATAGCTTCGAGTTAGATTCTGCCCCGGCATATATGTCTCATTTGATTCAAGTTTATTTGGAGGTAAGATATCAAGTTGGAACAAAGTACCATATTTTCTTTACTTTGTCATCCTTCAGTCATTCGCTTTCACTTGATCCAGTTCGCTATGGCAGCCCATTACAATTTCCGCAAACTTCTTGACATTGACCCAGACGACGAGTCTTTCATCTGCGTCGGCATAGACGAATCACAGATCCCAGTCAGAAGATGCCAGATGCAGATTCTCGTCGAGGATCGCAAAGCAGCAAGTCGAATTCTAGATGAGATGAATGTGTCTTCAGACTGCGATAAGACACTCAAACATCTACCAGAATTGGTATTTCGAACCCTCTGTGCAGGGACCCATCGTTCGAAACCCGAATGTTGCCAGGTTGGTCAAGTATATACAGAGTGGAGGGACATTATCAGAGACCATTGGACACTAGTCAAAAGGGAAAGCTCTAGAAGGGCCTTTGATAGATGGAGGCTTCGCAAAGTAAAAGGTAGTTTGGAGCCTATGAGAATGATGGTGGAAGATGAGAGTGAAAATGAGGTAAATTCAAATCAGTGTGCCACTTTGGCAACCAATTAACATGCATTAGGGCATTTCTCCAAAGAACTCTGTCGATTTCACGGATCCATTTCTACATTGCGTCCAAAAGATCAGTCAAAAGAACCAAGACTCTATCATTCTCACCTCAGAGAAACCATCCCTTGCCAACAATCGAAATACTTTTGGAAACTACAGTCACTTCACTCCTATCTTTGGATCAACACGATCCTCCCATTCACAAAACTCGCGCCTCTCAGCACTAATTGCGGCACTACCACTGCCACCGAGAAGAAAAACATGGCCGGAAGATGACCCTCAAATTACGGGTGAGCCGCAGACAACAGGACTTCAACCGGCAATCGAAACGCGGTTGGCGAAATCAGAAACGCATGTTGGAGCTACCGCGCTCTTGGACCCAACCCCTCCCCCATCCCCCGTTATCGAAGTCCACATCACCGAAGTAGAACCCCCCATCAACAGCTCACAGCTACCCTGCACTCCCAGAATACCCCTAAAATCACCTTTGCGAGCACCATGCCTAGAACGTCTCTCATTCGTCTCCTCCATCTCTTGCACATCTATCGACGCTCTACCATCAACCGGCCTAATCACCCCTCCTATGCTCGACTACCACTCACCCCACTCCCAGGGAACAGGAGATACGACAACATCACTCCCGTCACCGACGCCTCGCTCACCTCGAGCAGTACCATGGTTCCTGCGTGAGGAGTTCAGCATACCGGCTCCCCAACTCTATTCCGAGTTTCCGTCCAGAACGGGATCAGGATTCAGGACCTCTGCTATAATCGAAGTAGATGTGGATGTGGATGTGGATGCTGATTTGGGTATGGGGGTGTGCGGCGTGTGTAGACTGGCGAGAGGTGAAGAGGGATGTACTTGTTGTTGGGCCGACTTGATGTTTAGCTCCGAGTCGGATACTGAATCGAGTACGAGTGGGGCAAGTGGAAGACGTGGGGTGAGGGTAAGATGTCTAAGGGTGTTTGGAAGGAGGTTCTTGGGTGGGGTTAGAAGGATCAGACGGAGGGTCTTTGGGGTTGTAAGACAACGTAGAGGGAGTGGAGAGTGGTCTGCGGAAGAGAAATCTCGGTCGAGGTAGAGTTATAGAACACGGCATGGTATGGAATAGAAGGGCAGCTTGACTAGAATAACATGTAATATCATTATTCAAAGATATCCTATCAGGGAAGCGAACACCCCTTTGATTTAACGAGTGGTGTTTAAAAGACTCCATTACTACCTAGGTAGGCTTTTGAGGAGTCAGTGAAATAATTTCCTGGTTTTTTAAGCACTTGCTTGATATAATCTCAGGGAAAGTCACACAAAAACAAGTACTACTTTAAAAGCGCGGGAATTCTCAGTGATTTTGCAAATATGCCAGCGTCATTTTTCAAATGAGGGTATCTCAATCAGCTAGATCTAAACAGTTTCAAGCCTTCCTCTTCCAGAGGAACTTCCTCATACCCAGCAATGTCCATCTCCTCTTCTCGCAGTGTCATTTTCTGACCCAAAAGGGTTCCAAAAAATCTATCGATGGCGTCCGGTTCCCAGCTCGCCCTATCTTCAGGCGCCATGAAGTTCTGTAGCTTCTCGTGTACTGTGTAGCGCATCTTCCTGCCCTTGCTGGCCTTCGTATCGACATTTTTCTTCGTCTTCGCCTCTTTCACGGCCGTCCATTGCAATGCAGCCCCATTCCCAATCCCAGCACCAGCGGCAGGCGCGGTCAAGGACTCCACTCTTCTCTGGTCAACTAGTTCCTTAAGCAGAAGTTGGTAGAAATTCCCGTCGTCGTAGATATTGGGGTCTTCGGTTATTTTTAGGTCCCTCTGAACAGGTGCGCAGGATCGAGGGATCTTGGTTTTCCTGATCAAATGGTCCGAGTTTGAAAGCTGCTCTTGGAGAACTGATGTGATGGATTGTACTGTGGCTTGCTTGCGCTTGACCTTCCCTTCAACGGGTACTGAGGTTGGGCCGCGAACCTTGGCGGACCATTTTTCTAGAGTTGTTTGTCTGGTGTCAATCTCGGATATTTCCGAGTTCTGCATTCGCTCCCACATGGTGGATGAAGGCGTTGAGATATCGGCGCCGCGCTTGCGTTTCTGGCCTGCGTTGCCACTGGCTTTAGATTTTGACAGATCGTGTCGGAGACCATCCAGAGTATTCCATAACTTGATCGCGGCCTCCTCTGCTGCTCCGTACGGTTGATTCGGGGCGTCTTCGGTATCTTTGTCCTCGTTGATAGTCATAGAATTCGTAGCAACGAGAGCCTTTTGCAGAACCATTCTCACACTCAGCAGAGAATCAAAAGCCTTTCTCTGTTGCTTCACCGCATTTCCCTTGTCGGCGTCAGCTTTTGCTGCTTGGGAAATCGTAGCTACGAGAGTATTCTGTCCCTCGTTCCCAAACTTCTTAAGGTCGGCCCTTCTCTCCTTCTCATCATCGTCGTCTTCATCTTCGCTCTCGGAGCCGATGTCACTCTTTGCATCTTCACTAGGTATCGAGTCCATATCGTCATCCTCATCCCCGCCGTTGGAGTTCTCTTCGTCTTCCGAATCTTTCCTAGACGAATCGCTCTCTAAATCCCCCTTCCCGGGAGACTGGCGTGCCGAAGAAAATATCTCGTTCTCTGAATTATCAGAGTGCTGCCGGGCAGTATCCAAAACATCCTCGTCCGTCTCGTCTTCGCCAGACTCAACCTCATCCAGAGCAATACCTTCATCCTCACTAGTTGACATAAAATCCGCGGCAGTCGCCCGTTTCTTATGCCCATTCAAATCCACGGGCTTGCCACTTCCCCGAAACGCAAACTCCTTGAATTTCTCTGAATCGCTTTCGCCAAATGCTGCGTCACTGTCGATGTCTCCATCCTCATCATCAACCTCCATCTCTGAATCGTCTGGATCTGCGAACTTGGAATATTCCTCCTCCGAATCAGAAGCTTCGGCTTTAGAGTCCGATTCGTCGGCAAGTAGCTGGTCTCGACTTATTCGTGAACCAGCGTATTGGGGCCCCAGAGCGACTTCCTCTGTCTTGCGAAGCTTGCTCTTACTAAATTGAGAGATTAGTTTGGACTCTGTATTTATAGAACTGCAGAACACACCCGACCTGAGCATAATGCTCTGTACCCGCCAAATCATCACCGCTGTCTTCGGAACCACTACCGTTGCTGTTCTTTTCCGGAATATCTTCCTCTGGGTCAAAATCTGCGCCTCGTTAGTAAAATATCATAGTTTGAAAAAGAGAAAGCAAGCGATATAGGTGAGTATACCTTTAGGCAGAGGTTCAGTCAAGCCAGCAAGTTGCTGAGCGCGGGACTTGATTTTCCCCATTCTCAAATAACATCTAATTCTCTTGGTTCTCAGCACGAAATTCGATTTTTTTTTTTCTGAGCTCCGCTCCCCACGAAATCTTGGCGGGCTAGCGGGTGTCGGAGCTTTGATTTACCGATCCGCCGACCCCTGTCTTCACTTCGGAGCGAGGCGAGCTCTGTTGAAGCTCTGGAAGAGTTGTGAAGCTCGAGCTCGAGGCTGTAAGCTTGAAGCTTATTACTAAATATGAAGCCTCGATTTTTCTCTACGTTACGTTGCTTACAGCACGAGAATCCTTTGGTAAAAATGCAGTATCTAAATCTATTATTTATCATGCGAGTACTAACAATTGGTTCAGGGATTGCCACGATCCGGAAGCATCCCTCGAATGCAGCGCGGCTTACCCGAGCGAAGGCAGATCAAAGACGTAAAGAAAGTGATTGCTGTATCGTCTGCGAAAGGCGGAGTTGGGAAGTCAACTATTGCTGGTCTGTAGTGCCTCTGCCAGAATAATGATTGTACTAAACTCCTCATAGTGAACCTCGCTTTGGCATTCGCTCGAAAAGGGCTCCGAAGTGGCGTCCTCGACACCGATATCTTCGGTCCCTCCATACCAACTCTATTGAACCTTTCAGGCGAGCCTCGATTATCTACCAGTCAGTGATACCTGCCATGATGGTTCGAAACAAGCATGTCTGACCGCCGACAGACAACCAACTTTTACCACTTTCGAACTATGGAGTCAAGTCTATGTCGATGGGCTATTTGGTTGGAGATGCTGCTCCGGTAGTATGGCGTGGTCTTATGGTTATGAAGGCTCTACAGCAGCTTTTACATGAAGTCGATTGGGGAGGATTGGATATTCTTGTGCTAGATTTGCCACCCGGGACAGGAGATACTCAGTTGACAATTACACAGCAGATTGTGCTTGATGGTATGTTAAGTCCCTCCTAGAGATTGCCAGGATTGACTCGGAGCAGGTGCTGTTATCGTATCAACGCCGCAAGACATCGCTCTGAAGGATGCCGTAAAAGGGATAAACATGTTCAAGACAGTCAAGATCCCGTTACTCGGCATGATACAGAATATGTCGCTCTTCACGTGTCCGCATTGCCACAATAGCACCCATATATTCGGATCGCATTCTGGTGTAAACCATGCGTGCATGGAGCACGACATCCCGTTCCTAGGCGATATACCCCTGCATGCAAGCATTTGCGACGACGCAGATAGGGGAAAGCCTACCGTTGTTGCTGAGCCGGAAAGCGACAGAGCCAAGGCGTTTATGGCCGTCGCGGACGAAGTCGGTAGAAAGATCGGCTTATGAAAAGTATCATGTTCAGTATATATCTATGAGTGGCAATTAGTGATTGCGCAGTTGTGCAGACATCAACATGAAGAATCCCTATTATGGACTTTTCTAGGTCACAAAAAAGAGAGCAAGTCGAAAGAATATGCACCTAGTTGCGCTTTTCTCAGAAGACGTTTTACTTACCGTTCAATTGGGGTTTGAAATGTATTTCAGAGGTGCTTTCAAACTTAGAAACCAGAAGGTCTTCATGATATACAATGGTATTCGGATCCCTGGAGGTTGACCTCTTACGTTGGTTGAAGCACCCAACTTAGGGCAAGCAGCTCTAGCTTAGCCTAGCTTAGCCTTAAGATCAAGTGGTGTGAATCTTGCTTTCAATGCTGTACCTAAATCTACTGTTTCAATTTGGTGTCGAGACACGAGGGACTATAAATTGTGTCTTTTAGAAATCACACGACTAAGTAGGTTGTGTATGCGTGCCACAAGGACTGCGTAACGGAGTGCAGCAATTTTGAAAAGTGAGACAGTAGAAGTGTTTCAAACAAAGCATAACAGTTATCGTCTCAAGTATTCAAGTATCCATCGGCAATACCAAATCAAAAGTCCTCCAAGAGTGCCCTTTCCAATTTCCATATCCCCCTTTCCTACCCGTCCGCTAGCAAACTCCGAACATTTCGTATACCATGCTCTCATTGCAGATCATAGTTCTATTCATGAAGCCATTCTCGTGTCCCTGCTCATGGCGTGGCTTGATGTTCTCCCTCATTACCGCCTCCACGTCCTCTGCCATAAAGATGGCCTCTCGAGCTACCACCATACCTTCCACCACCATGTCCTCCACCGCGACTATGACCCCCACCTCGACCCCCACCTCGTGCCCCACCTCGAAAAACCCCCCCCTGACCACCTCCAGAACCGCTGGCTCCACCCCCGCCATCGCCTCTACCCCTGCCAGTGTGATGCCTTGGTTTCCTGCTGGGATGAAACTCGATTCTTTTCAATGGATGCTCAACCCAAGTGAGCCCCTCAAGACCAAGGTCGCTCTTCTTTGACTGATCCTTAATTGTCCACGCCTGGAACACCTCACCAGGATCCGTCAAGCCTCTCAACTCCGGAATCCAGGTCTTAACATACTCTGCTTTGGGGTCATATTCAAACGCCTGCTTCACTGGGTTGAAGATCCTAGCTTTACCTCGCGGATCATTCCCTACACCAGCGAGATACTGCCAATTTCCCCAATTGCTCGACAAGTCGTAGTCAAGCAGCATGGATTCATACCACTCGGCTCCAATGCGCCAGTCGATATACATGTGTTTAGCGAGAAACGAAGCTACGTTTTGACGCGCACGGTTAGATGTATAGCCGGTATGGAATAGTTCTCTTTGCGAGGCATCGATTAAACCCATGCCCGTCGTTCCATCCAGGAACCTCTCGATCATCTCATCTAGACTCTGTCCCTCCTGTCCCTGGCGTGGACTATCTAATGTGTTCCAGCTCACGGGGTCCTCTTCTATAAAGCCGCTTAAGCGGAACATTTTGAGGCCGAATTTGCGGCTGCAGAGACGCATGTAATCGCGCCAGAGCAGCTCGAAGCGAACGCTCTTCGTGCCATCGTTCTCGCCTTTGCCGTGGCCCGGAACCCCCTTCCACTTGCCGTCATCAGTGCCATCCTCGAAGGACAGGAGAGCCTCGTGTATTTGTCGCGCAGTCAGGGAACCTAGTACAAGGGGTGCTGAGAGTTTGGTGGAGAATTCGGTGCCTAGAAGGCCGTTGCGAGTATCTTTATAGGTCGTCATGGCGCCGGAGACGATTTGACTTTCGAGTCGTTCCTGAGCGGCAGATTCTCCACCTTTGAAAGGGTGTGCTGACTCTGCATCTTGAGGGTATGTAGGTGGATTCTTAATCAGGGGTTCGCCTTCGAATGGCTTCATGAGCGCCTTTTGAAGTGCTTCAGGGGTATCTGGAATCACGAAGGGCGAGTGCTGGTCAGGAGTTATGCCATCATCCGGGAAAGGAGGCAGAGAATCCTTAGCGGGAGTGGCGAGTACGGGGCGAGGTGCCTCTCTGAGGGGTTCGACTTTCTTACGGTACTCCGTAAAGACATTAGGGAGGTCTTGTGGGCTCTCGAACGGAAGATCGCGACTAAACTACGTTAACATCGGCGCCAGCATACCAAAAGGTCTTGGCCTAGAGGGTCCTTGACTTACTCGTCTATTAGATACTTCTCGTCAACCCAAACCTTGAAATCAACACCCGAGTCCTTGCAGAGTTTCTTGATGGATCTCTCTTCTCTCTGTTCCTCGGTTCCCTCTTCGCTCGTCATCCAGACTGCGCCAACCTTCGTTCCATTCTTGCTGATGCCGTCGATCATAACCTTGAGCACTTCATCCAGCATACCAACCCTAACGCATAGCTGACTTCCTAATTTCTCAAAGGAGTTCTTCAAGTCCCAGACGCTCTCGCCCAAGTACTTGGCGCGATGAGGTCCACAGCGCCAGAAGTTGGCGATTCTGCTCCTCGCTTCCGGGTAGGGGTTTTTGTCCTTTGCGTCTTCGGGGATGAAGCCACTGACCTCCAACTGTTCGGCCGAAAACACGTACAGCGGAAGCAGATGGGTGAAGCCATGGCCCTCAACGTTGCTGAGAGAGTGGAGGACGGGGTTGTCAGAGACGCGAAGATCTCTGCGATGCAGGTAGATAACAACGCTGGACTTTGACATGCTGGCGGTGGTGGAGTAGCACCTTTGGGAGGGTATGCTCCGAGATAGGAAGATGAGTGCGCGTCTGGTGGACAAGGAGGAGATGAACATGAAGGGGGGCGAGGTACTTGAAGTCGAGGGTGCCCTGAAGACAACGAAGACTTCCTTCCACACCTAGACACCTAGAGAAAAAGGAGTGTTTTGGCGGAACCGAGACTCGATGAGGAGGGGGATACAGGAAGAAGAAAGGTTGGAGATGTGGGATGTGGTGACGATACGACTGGCACAAGAGGCGGCACCATATATCAAATGGGTTTGGTAACGGGAGGGACCGTAGAAAAGTGGGTTATTTAAGTCTCTTTCATCACAAAACACAACCTTCCCCTTTCTCGTTAAATTGAGTTTAGACGAAGGATGGATGTCAACCCACAGGTATTATTAGCATCTGGGATGGCCTCCAGAGTGTGCATACCTACTCGAGTAGGCAGGAGAATGCAATACAGTGAGTATATTCACAGGGTTTAATTCCAAGTGGGAAAATATATTGCGGTTCCATGTCCGTGTCCATTCACTCTAGTGACTCTAGTGACTCTACATCCACTTCTCCATACTACGGCTCTATACTACGCTCCATACCACCCTAAACTATGCCACGCATGTACCTTAGCTTGGTTTCCAAATTTGCCCTTCCATTGGATGGGTGTGCCCCTTTCCTGTTAGTATACTAAGCTACCTAGGTAGGGGTGCATATCCTCATATTAGTGTTGATTGTGATAGGGATATGAATAACAACACCAAAAGGCTATTTTCAGACTAACCGCATCATTTTCCTTGCGCGTCCTACCTATGTGCTTGTATTGTTTTCGGCTTCAAGGCTGTTGTTTACCTATTATTGACTTTGGAATTCGGTACTGGTGCTGGTGCTGGTGGTAATTCGATCCGTGCAACTTGAGCCAGCAAAGGGGGATCGGGGACGCTACTGCAACATCGGACAAGGAATACTGTACTGTAATACCTAAGCCTAATATTATGATGGATTGCCTACTCACTCCACATCATGTGCACCTCCCTCCGGGCTTACTATGAGTATTTCTTCCCGATGTGGGGTGGATTGTATAACCATCCCAAACATTTTCAGCTGGACACCTCCGCTTAGAATGCACACACGGCTAGGCCTACACGCCTACACAGGCTACAGGGCAGCGGCAGCGGCAGCAGCTTCCGCAAAGCAACCTACCTAGGAACCCAGGTACCTAGGGCCAGGTACCAGGTAGGTATCATGCTGCACGCCACGCCACATGTACACCGGCCACCCTGCACGCCACACCTAGCATGCATCAGGGTCCAAGTTCAAGGTCAAATCTAATATCCGTCCATAAGCGGCCTCGATCTCTGTACATCATATAACGTTGTGATCATCGCGAGGCTGAGCAGAGCCCCTACAACACAACACAATACAGTACAGTACCGACAAGCACCCGGCTCTAGAGTTGTCCTACCTGACCCTTTCCTAGCCGTTACCATAAATGAGACCCATCCGGACTGTTGGGAAAACATGCCCAAAAAAACAAACGTTGCGGCCGGGGAGTTCAGTCCCAGCAAATCACACCTTCGTCCGGGTTGCAATCACCTCCTCCCCTTTCTCGCGAACCCCATTTCCTTCCAATTCCTCCACTATCTTGAGATTTCTAGATGACAACACTGGACTGTCCCAAGTCAGTAAGCACATCCACCCCCCACAGAGGCTCAATGCTTAGTATGCTGAGATATATGTCCGGTCCTCGTACATAACTCGGGAACTATTATGCAGGGAAGCCGTTAGCCAATTCTCAAGTCAAACCCAGTCAAAGTTCTAAGACAGTAGACGGGGGTAACTATTCTCTCAACCTTCATGAATTTTTCCTTTTGCTGCTTCTTGATCCCTCCGCGATCACTGACACGTACTACACTTTCCTCGATCCCGATACGGGTCTTCCATGGCTGACCACAAACCCTTCATCTCACTCTCACCCCCGTTTCTCTTCTTCTTTGCAGGGCGCCGAAGTGCATGCGTGTTCAGCTGAGAGCCTTGACAGGAGTTTCTTAGTCTTTCTGGATCTAGAATTGTAAGGTTGGGCTTCGCTTTCTAGACACATGAACACCAGGATCTATTAAAGCGGTGCCAAGACATGTATCCAACTCACGAGACACCTCACTCGGAGTTGCCGGTTTTAAGCTTCCGTGTTTCTAATTTTAAATCATTAGCATTCATGTCTTTCAATCTGCTGGTTCTCCGGTGAATACAAAGCTAGCGTTCTACTGTCTATTCTCAGCGAAGACTGCTTTATGCTTCATAAGCCTAGGTAGCCTTCGGCTTGTCTCCACCCAAGAAGCGGTCAATTTTCATGGAAGTACCAGAACGACTCTCGAACTCAGCAAGGGTTTCGGTTATTCTGGGAGATAACTAAAACGATAGTCGTCTGGCAATCCTTTTATCGCAAGGCATGTTGCAACATCCAGTGAAGACCTGACCCGATATCGACCCATCGGCGGACAGATCAGAAGGATGGCCCAGGCCATTAGCAACGCTATCCAGAATTACAATGCGGTATATTCAAGCAAGATGTGCTCCTGGCCCATTCGAACCCACGAACTCCAATCCATGGAAAGGAGACAGCATCATAATAATACACCAGGTCCAAGCTCAACCAAGCGAGCGGTCAGGAGAAGTTTGTGATCAACAAATCAAGAAGCCAAATCGAGAATTTGTTGCTCCATTTACTTCTACTAAACTACACGAGTAGGGCTTCCCCTCCGCACAACAGGTTACCCCTGGCCTGTGCCCAGATTCCCCTCTTTTGCGAAAGTCCACTTTTGCGTCTTCGGCAGACCCCTATTTCGACCTCATCGTGTCTCACAAACTCAAATATGATAATGTATTCTACGCCCAAGGTTAAATATGAGTCCTTCAAAAGAGCCTGCCTGCCAAGACCTCTGAATCGCCAAATACTGCACCAAGCCGCCCTTGTTCCGAACATCCTCTTGGCTCCGGCAAGATTTCAAGCGGAAGGAGATTGCCTTGATCGAGGACTGGCAGATGATCTAAGATAGGAAACTGCTTGTATCATTGACCAACTGTCAGAGTACATGTCAAAGACTCATACCCAATCTTTTGCTTCTGGATAGGAGAGCTTGAGAACACTTTTTGTCCACTCAATGTCGCCGACGTACGCTTAACAGCAGGTGATCGGCGATTATTCGATAGCTTGGTTGAAACTTCTCCCTCTAAGCTACAGGCCACAGCTGTTTCCCCCGACCCACTATTCTTGTTCAGATTGAACCTATAAGTGACAGAGGAAGGGGATATTTATGGAATCTGGTTGGCCTCACTCCTCTCGAAGTGTCACTCCAAGTTGCAATATCGGGTATGTAAACATGACTTTTTTTGTCCTTTTCCTAAGGAACGCTTTTGCTAATACACCACACCAGCGCTTTTTCAGCCTATGGTGGTTTGAAAAAGACCAACCGGTTCATGAGAGTATCCACCCCTCTATATGGAACCCCTTATCCCAAACAACCCTATAATTCCAGTTTATGCCAGAAGCCTCCAAAACAGGAATCGATCATGCCGCCAGCAGCCTCATACTCAAGAATCTTTTTTTCCCACTCGGGGCTTTTAGTTTGTCACTCCTTCCAGAAACTGATGGCTTACCCAGCTTACGCAGAAGTCGTCTCCGCCTCACAATTTCAAGTTCGCACCAGCGATCCTTCACCCTTTCACTTTGAATCCTTTTTCAACACAAATATCTGATTCGAATACGCTTTAATACTATACACATCCGCCCTCCTAAGAATAAGAGCGAATTATTCCATATTTCCTGACAGACTTGAATACCAATTCTTTCGCCCATGCACAACTACCGCATTTTCCATTAAAATCAAAGAGCTCTGCAACTAGCGATCCGCTCGCTTTCTGTCACCTACTAGCAGATTGAAAATTGCGAGAGTAAGTTGGCCAAAAGAACATGTTCTCGGGTCTTTGTACCAAGCTCAACTGTCATTCCAGCTAGAAGTTCGTTCAGATACTGAATGGCTTTGGAGTAGTAACACGATACTACACTGCGCTTCGCAGGCCATCGAAGTTGCCAGAGTGATATTTCGTTTACGGGGCTCTGTCTGGCATGTCTGCAGCATCAATAGCCAAAGCCGTTTGCTGGATAAGCCTACATATACGCTCAAGAAGCCTGTCATCAGGCTTTGGAAGAACTGTTCATCCAGAAGAGGAAGCCTAGCTAAAGTCTGATAAAGGCGCGGAAGGGTGATATATACGTGCTGGAAGCCAGTGCGTTTCGCGTTGCTCGGGATCGCTAGTCTGGGATGTGTTCTGAGGAAACTGATATAGACACCGTCTTTGACAACCTGCCTAACTTTTGATTATTGCTTTTCAAATACTTGCAATTTATATATTACCAGAATGAATAGCATTGCTGTTTGATCTCCAAAAGAAAATCCATGCTGATGTTACGTGTAGGGATCTCGCATTTTTACCAAACCTTGTTTTCTCGATTGAGTAATTCGAGTACCAAATACCAAGACACTTAAGTGGTCAAAAAGCCAAAGTGGTCTGGGGTTTTTGCCAACGCTCGAGGCCAAGTTCGAAGCATATTATACTACTTAGAAGCTAAGTAGGACTTCCAATCTTGACCCCTTACGAAATCATCCCAAGTCCTTAAGCCCTGGAGAAGCTGTCTACATGTCAATATTGATAGGGAATAGACAGACATATGTTCAAGTGAGATGCCAACTTACATCCTTGGCAGCATAGTCTGTATAGTCCATAATCATATTTGGGTTGGTCCTATAGCACGATAGGTTCTCCGCCATGCTCAAAGCCACATTGCCAGGGAAGTGGAGAGAGGTCTCTAGGTGCTGCTTGAACTCCTCGGTAGTCACGGACTGGAACTTTGCCTCTACTCCAGTGGCTAGCACCCGAAGAGTTAGCAAATTTAAAAGGATAGGCGATGTATGTATGTACCTGTTCTGAACGATTCGAGCAGTTCTAATGGAGTATGCCACTCGCTGACAAAGGACACGACCTTTGTATGGTATTTGATAGGGTCTTCGATGATGACAGTGATGAGTTTACCTAGATCTGTCACAGACATGAACGGTATCTTTGAGTCGGCATTTATCGGATATTTCAGAATATATGAGCCATCAGGTTGCTGAGCAAGACAAAAAATCAGCTTGTTAAGAGAGAAAAATCACGGTACTTTAGACACACCTTCTGAGGCTCATAAATCCCCCAAGAATTAACAAAATTCTCATAATACGCCGCCAGCCAAACCTCCGTAACTTTAGTCCTAAGCGGCGAACTCCACAACCGCTCTGAAATAGCCCTCTTACTATTAAAATGCACAATATTCTCATACGCAACCGGCTGCCTCCTCGCATCCGGCAAGCTACTCCAGATCACCCCCTCGAGCGTATCCAGACAAGCGGGAGAGCTGGCTGCTTCAATGACGTTGAGACCTTGACGTAACTCCCTGTCGCTGTTGCCGTCCGCGCCGAGAAAATCCGTTACGACGAATATGAAATGCGCGCCTTTCAGTACCTCTTGCAGGGAGTGGGCGTCTTCCATGTTGGCTTGGACTAGGGTTGCGCCGGCTGAGGAGAGGGCGCAGGCGCGTGGGGTGTGTGGGTTGCGGGTTACGGCGAAGATGTTGTATTTGTTGGTGTTGGTGTTGCTGTTGCTGTTGCACGCTTTTAGGAGTTCTAGTGTGACGGAACCGCCCTAGGAGGAAGGAAGATGGCGTGGAGTGTTAGTTGTTTGTTTGTTGGTATCTTCTTGGAATTGATCTTCTTTTGCGTACCTGTGCGCCGGTTGCACCAAAGACAACAAAGTTCTTGGCCATTGTTGCTTGGGGACGAGAAAGATATGATACCGCGAGACCAGGTATAGAAGACCTGATATACTAGAATAACCTTGAGTGAATAGTATTCACTAATCTATTGAAAAAACAGGAAGAGGAATGGCTTGTTATGTAGACTTTCTCGAAAGTGAATTAGTAACATACACTTCATATTAACAAGCTAACTGAAACGAGAAACTTATCTTATTGGATCACTTACTCTTGTCTGCCTATCAATCCTAAGGAAACTTAGCTAATCAAGGTAAAATATGCTTACCAATTCTCTATTACGTGCATCAAACTAGCTGTCTTGCAGTGGAGAAGACCCATTTTAAAGTAACTAGCAAATAATTCTTGTATAAGGAAAGCATTCCCCCGGGAAATGAATAAAGCTATCCTTAGATACTATTTAGCTGATAGTATATTATGATTCCTATACTCACAAAGGAAAATCATTTGATCTTATATATAAGTATTTGGCTACGACTTTATATCAAAGATTCGAAAAGGGAAACATATACAAGGCCCAAGTCTCAAGTAGAGCGAACCTGTATACCGGTTTTCTAATTACTAGTAATGCAAACCAGCGTGTGAGTTTCAAGCTTTAGTCTTAAAGGGACTTGAAGAATTGAGCGGAAGGTGAGATTTTCCACCTAACCACGCACTTGCCAGACGTTGGAAGATTCAAGCTCAGTTGTTTTTGATATTGGATAGTTACTTAAACCAAATAAGACATATTTATGAGACTTTTACACCAACAAATGTGATGATAAGTTTAACAACCAGTTATACGCCCATCAAGATCAAAACGACAAACAGCCTCATCTCCTCCAAGACATAAAGCACCAAGTGGCAGTAACACGGTCGATTCTCAGCATGTCAGATCAGGCCGGATATAGAAACCCGACTTCTCAAACAACCCTCGCCAGAGCCATCCAATCCCAGCCCTTCAACCCAACCGTCTGCAACGCCGTGCACTCGACTCTCTTCTCTCCCCTCAACGCATCAAAGAGCTTTCTCGATCCCAGCGTAGACGGCGTATTCATGTCTTTATCAACAATATACCCGCTCCTAACAACATTATCCACGACAATCTGAGTTGAATGTCAGTTCAGTACAGATTATATATTTTACTTCACGGTAAGACAATAACTCACCAAAGTTCCCGCGTGGCTGTGCTCCAAAGCCCAGCTAAAATACGCAGAATTGTTCTCTTTATCCGCATCAATAAACACCATATCAAAGTCCTCAACTCCCTCTCTCTCCAACTCCCCCAGGGTCTCCAGAGCAGGACCGAGTCTGATCTCGATTTTATCCTTCACCTCCGGCCCCGCATTGTCGATATTGGATTGAGCAATCTCGGCATGCGTGGGCTCCAGCTCACAGGTTATGACTTTCCCACTGCTGGGAATGGCTTTGGCGAACCAGATGGCGGAATAGCCTCCCAGTGTACCGAACTCCAGGATGCGCTTGGCGTTGTTGAGTTTTGCGAGGAGGTAGAGGAATTTTCCAAGAGGGGGGGGAAACGTCAATGGCGTCGAGGCCAGAGGTAGCGTTGGCTTTGAGCGTGGAATTCAAGGCGTCGTCTTGTGGGAGGAGGGCGGAGATGATGTATTCATCGACGGCCTTGATTTTGCTAAAGGCCTTGCTGCCAAAGGACTTTTCTCCAGCTTCGGCCATAGTTTTGGTGTTTTGTGTTGATGTCTTTTTCGGGTGAAAGTTTGGAAGTAGGTGAGCGACTGGGTCAACTTGTGCTGAATTAAGCCAGGGTATAAATGAAATGCCATTTTTGGCGTAGATTCACACCCCTTTTATATACTTGTTTTAGGAATGTCAGGTGAGTGACTACGGACTTCACTTCTGCTTTGTACAGTACTACTCTACTCTTGTGATACGGAGCTGAAGAGTCGCTAGTATCCGAATTCCGACGAGGCTGCAGGGCAGAATCCAGTCTGCCAATTGAAATACAAGCATACCGTATAAATTGGGATAGTGCCCTTGGGGCTCTAAGCAGCACTAGGGTATAATGTGCCAGGCCGCGTATGACATTAAAAGTCAACTATAGCGCCTTTGTCCATCCGGCATAAGAAGTTTTACACTGTAGGGTGATATAAGTCCTGGGCTTATAATACTAGCGCTATACAGGTAATAGGGTGATATCAAGGGGGGGGGCACTATCCCAATTTATACGGTACAACAACATATGAAAGTGACGACAAAATCAGTAAGATTGATAATATTGATAAGATAGAAAGAGTCATGCTTACGTAGACTCTGCAGTAGCTCCTGAATGCAGCCTATTTAGGACATGGATTTCCATCTAGAATTCCTGGTGGGCGTACGATGTATGTGCAATGCAACCCAGCTTTGACCGCTGGTTTTGATCTTTCGAAAACATTGATTCAGCGAGTCATAACGTGAATTCAGAATTTATCCGCTATGGGTCTCGTCTTAAACTTTTTCGGGACAACATAGAGTGACTTTGCCTCTGCGCAGACCCTGCCATCGAGCATCTCCAGCCTCCCATTAACCCACCTCTTAGTATCCGTCTGTCCCTCGGCCTGCGGTACTGCTCTAACCACATAAAAAGCATTCGTAACAACCGGCTTCAGGAAATCAATTTCAAGATTCGCCGTCACGCCCGTTTTGGCAGGGAATGTCTTGACCGCACAACGCCCTAATGCCTCATCCAGCACTGTACTCGTAACCCCTCCGTGCACGACCCCAGGCCAGCCAGAAATGGCGCCGCCGAACCAGATAACCGTCACCACCTCTCCAGACTCCTTATTGTAGAACACGCGCTGGAAGGCACCTAGAGCGCGAGCCCCAGCCAGGGGCCCACTGGTGAGTCTTGCTGACCGGCTCTCTTCTGGTATGCTGCTGTAGGCATCGTAGGATTCCCAGGCCGGGTCTGTGGAGAGGGACTGCACGATTGGGAGTTTCTCTCCTTGTTTGTGGAGGAACTCAACCATGACTTTGTCTTCTGGTGACCCGGCTTCTGGAAGTGGTGGAGGCGCGACTATGAGTCGGGTATATTGGCCTGTCGTCAGACCTACTAGGAGAAATAATGTTGCGTATATCATGGGCCGGAGAGAGCGTTTCTGCTTAGGTGGGGAAGCTTGTTGTTGAGACGCAAATTGTGAACGGAGGTCAATTGGCTTTGAAGGCTCTGTATCTGCTGGCGGGGGAGGAGGAGGTGAGGTTGAGTAGTTTCGTGAATATTGACATCGAAGGACTTGTGACGGGCTTCCCAGCAACTCAGAGACTTTCAAACACCGCCGTGAAGAGTAGGAAGCCAATCTAGACGCCGCAGGTAATGGCAAGAAGCGTAATGGTAACCGAGTAATCATTGCGCTCGTCCGTCTGGAGACTTTGAATGATTCCTTGGAAGCTATTGAGACACAGGGAAATCTTGGAGATCTGGGGGACTCGGGCTCGTCGGGCTTTGCTTGACAGAAATTGACAGGCCGGATAATGTGGCACGGTCTAATAGAACCCTCAATAACAAGTATAAGGAAGGCCAAGCCGTGGGCAATGGTCAATGGGCAAATGCTTTTTTCAAGTAATGAGCTCTGGAACAGTTGAAGCTGTACCTGGCCTCGGCATAAAAGTTTCATAATATTGTGCGAGTTGTACATATTCTCCACTTATTTTCTGGGGTGGAAATTATTTCCCTTGCTACCGTCCTGACCTTTACCTCTGTTGCTTCTAAGAGCGATTTGACTTGAATGATATTAGGCTTGAATGTTTCGATTGCATATCATAGTTTCAGGGGCTTTGCAGCTTGGGAGCATGAACTTATGGCCTTTGTGCCCTGCGCTTGCTCTGCAGCAGGGGAGTTTATCTACAGGTCGAATTCATAGGGAAAGTATATTGTTTATGCTAGTTTACTAGTGAAACTCCATTTCCCCATTCCCATTTCCGTTTCCGTTTCCATTCCCCATTCCACTTTCATTTTCATGCTGGGTTCATGTCATCATATCGTTTTTAATTCTCAACTCTTCTGGACGCACGGCTACAAATCCTTGTTGATATAACCATCAAGTCTCTCCATGAACTCCTCTACACTCATCTCTTCACCAGCATACTGCGCTCCACCTGGAGTTTTAGGTGGGATCAGCACAGAGCTGACAACATGAATGACACCATCCTTCGCAATTCCATCTTGGACAGAAACTGAGCTGAAGCCGTTGATCTTGATGGTGATGAAACCTCCATATCTTGCAACATCAATGCTCAAGCTCTTTTCCTCCAAAAGAGTAGGAAGATCCACGTGGAAATATCCCTTAGGCACATCCTCCACATCAACCTCATCGTCAACATTCGACTCGGCATCCTTCTGTTTGTAAAAGGCGTCTGAGTAAAGAGTTTGATTCGCAACGACGTGGTACTCGAGGAGTCCCTTGAGGTACTTCTCGCCGTACTTGCTGAATAGGAAGGCGTTGATTTTGGGACCGAGTTTCTGGAATGCCCAGTTTGAAGGGGCGAAAAATGTTCCGCCCTCGTGGTCAGCATCAGCGATCGTTTCGAAAAGACCAGTCTTGATGAGACCCAGTTGGAGGGTGCTGAACTCGCCGGGAAAGAGCTCAACTATCTTGAGCGCTGGTGGGGGTGGCAAGAGAAGAGAGTCGACACCGTGGATGACACCGTTTGTACCGAACTAATCTAAATTTAGTTATGAATTAGAAATAGGGTGTCAAAAAACTTACAATGTTGATAGCTATGATTCGGCTATAGAAGTTGATGTTCAGTCCCTTGCTGAGACTGAGGCCGACGCGGAGTCTTTGAGGCTCCCCACCAAGACTGTCTTCACCCAGCGCAGTTGGGATTGTGTGCGTTACGAGGACTCGACCTGCAGGGTAGAAGTCGGGAGAGACGTGGTATGCGAGAATCTTCTTGATAATCTCCTTGGATGGCTTATGATGATGTGGGATCTTCTCGAAAGCTTTATCGGTTGGAGCAAAGACGGTGTAGTTGGCAGCAGTGCCGTTGAGAGTATCTACCAGGTCTGGGTACTCATTGATGAGCTTTGCGAGCTTCGTGGTGTACTTGCTGCTAGCAATGAGCTCGTAGACGGTCTGGTTTGGCTTGTGGTGGTGTGGGCCGTGGCCATGGTGGGGATGATGGGGCTTGTGAGGCTTATGAGGCTTGTCGTCGGTTCCTGCAAAGATATCCACGTCCTCCATAGTAGACAGCGGCATTGACGAATCGAGCCATCCTTGTATATCGAACTTGGTCATGGACATATGGCATTCGAAAGTCGACTTGGCACTCTTGCCCGCATTGATGGCGTTGTCGATAGCATTCTCGGAAAAGGCTACAGCATCTTTGAAGGTTTCTTCAACTCCATCCCAGGCTGCTTCAGCATTGCCCTGAAGTCTATCGAGGAAGGTCTGAGAGTCCTTCTTGGACTGGATGAGGATCTGGTTGGTGAGCTGTTCGTCTGGAATGACGAAAGCAGAGGAGACAGCCGCAAGCGGCAATAAAGTGTTGATAAACTTCATGATGGTACTCTAAATGAAGGATATTTGAGAGTTTGCTTGCAGGACGGAACGAGGTTCAGTATGAGGGGGGAATTGGCTTATAAAGGTCAAGTCAAGAATGAGCTAGGCGAATAAAAGCTTCCGATTTGCAAGACGGAAGCCTCCGGGTTTCAATTTACTCTCCTGTGCAGCTTTGTAATTGAAACAGCAGGTTATCATTGGCTTGCTAGATGTCTTGTGGTATTTTGTGTCAATATTAGATGATTGAGATGTCTGGGGTAGGCAGCAGGCGGACACAGCAGCAGCTTGCGTGGCATCGGTTTCCAGTGCTGAGCACATCACATCACATCATCATCGACAGTTCTTGCATTCTCCGTATGGAGGTGGCGTCCTATGCAACGACAGGGGTTACTCACTGTACAGTAAGGAGTATGCATGCACGGAAAATCAAAGTGCCGACTATCATCATCGGGATCCGAATGCAAATGTGAAGATATCCATGTTGGAAGTAGACACGAAATTGCTTGATATATAGATATTGTTATGCCATAGAAGCCTAGATGATGACTTCTTGTACTTATACCACGACTCTATTTGATAAAAGGTTCGTTCTTTATTTCTATTGAGCGGACAGGACTCACTCGAACATACAGAGTTACGGAGTGAGTACCTGTCCTAGGTTTGATAACAACGATAAGAGCTCTAAAATGCGGGGGATCAGCCACTAATCGTCAGGGGTACTCGTAGAGACATTATTTCTTCATCGGATCCTTGAGGTACTGTAGGCCAAAAGTACTCCTAATCTTTTCATCTCATCCGGATCTCTGCTTGTTTTTACTGTAGACTTTTCCGAGCCCCCGTCTCGTCACCACCTCGTACCTATATTTGGGTTGGGTTGACAGGGGGTACCTAGGTCTGTATATACCAAGCTTTTTCTAGCGAGACTCCCGATGAGCTGAGCCCATTATTTCGTGTCTTGGCGTTGCTCGCATTTTTACATTATATTCAACGGTCTTGGTCGTTTGGATCAGAGGAATTGCTACAGCCAATACAAGTAGTCCTAAGGTAAGAGAAACTTGGAATATGATGCAGCCAGCGGTGAATATTACCCCACCCACTGCGTCGCCTTACTGGACGCGGCTTGCGGGTCTTGGTTCGTCACTGTCGTCATACCTTCAAAGCAGGTGGAAATCAAACAAAATGAACTTCTATCCCAACTCTCTCCCTTCTTCTCGTTGAACAAACACCATTCGAAATCTCCTTGTTAATAAGAACCCATTGACTTCAAAACTCGTACTAGAATACCTCTCCCACCATGTCTCTCGCACGCCACGTGAGTCCTTCCCTTCCATCTAGGTACTCACCAAAGTTTCCACATCAACTCACAATTTACCGCAGGTTGACCCTGATGAGATTATCTCCAAACTTCATGATTTACATATGAAGGATGCTGGCCGTAGACATGTCCATACACAAGGTGGAACCTCGCACATCACTCCATATTCCACCCGGTACGCTTCAAGACAGGAGATCTCCAAATTCAAGATTCCTCATGATGGCGCTCCTGCAGACGCCGTTCACCAGATGCTGAAGGATGAACTGGATCTTGACGGTGTTCCTAACCTCAACCTGGCCTCGGTTTGTTTCTCCAACCCATCTAGTTAACTGTGCTAACAAAATCAGTTCGTTGGCACCTATATGGAAGAGCATGCACAGAAGCTCATGTTTGAGAACATCTCCAAGAACATGTCCGATGCCGATGAGTACCCTGCAATGATGCAAATGCACTCTCGCTGTGTGTCTATTCTTGCCCATCTCTGGGGTGTTCAAAAGGGCGAAAAGGCAATCGGCTCTGCAACAACTGGTTCCTCGGAAGCCATTCACCTTGGAGGCTTGGCAATGAAGAGACGCTGGCAAGAGAAGAGGACGAAGGAGGGCAAGGATACCTCGAAACCAAACATTATCATGGGCGCGAATGCTCAAGTTGCTTTGGAGAAGTTCGCCAGATACTTTGAGGTCGAGGCTCGCATCTTGCCTGTTTCTGAGAAGTCCAGCTATAGACTTGATCCGGAGCTCGTGAAGGAGAACATTGATGAAAACACAATCGGTATATTCGTCATACTGGGAAGCACATTTACTGGTCACTATGAACCTGTTGAAGAGATCTCAAATATTCTTGATGATTACGAAGCTAAGACGGGAGTCGATATCCCGATCCACGTTGATGGAGCTTCTGGAGCCTTTGTTGCACCCTTTACAGAAGCCAAAGCAGGTGGCCCCAAGTGGAACTTTGAGCTTCCTCGTGTCAAGTCCATCAACACATCCGGCCACAAGTTTGGTCTAGTTTACGCAGGTGTAGGATGGATCATCTGGCGTGACGAGGCCTATCTTCCAAAGCACTTGGTCTTTGAGCTTCATTATCTCGGGGGAACGGAGGAGTCTTATACGCTGAACTTCTCTCGACCAGGAGCACAAGTCATTTGCCAATACTACAATCTGATCCATCTCGGTTTCAAGGGCTACCAACAGATCATGGAGAACTGCATGGCGAACGCTCGTCTCCTTTCAAAGTCGTTGGAAGCTACGGGATGGTACACTTGCTGCTCAGACATCCATCGAAAGAAGGGAACCTTCAAGTTTGGCGGTATCCAAGAGACAGTCTTTGGAAAGGAGGATGAGACTTCTGCTGACTACAATGCGGGTCTCCCCGTTGTAGCTTTCCGATTCAGTGATGAATTCAAGAAAGAGTTTCCGCACGTGAAGCAGGTGACTGTCTCGAATCTTTTGAGGGCGAAGCAATACATCATTCCCAACTGTGAGTTACGTTGTGAGATTCTTTCAATAACAAACTAATTGTCATCTCTAGACCCACTACCACCAAATGAAGACCAAACAGAGATCCTTAGAGTTGTTGTACGAGAGAGCATGAGCTTTGATCTCCTGGACAGATTGATCACGGACATCTGTCAGACAACTCAGAGTTTGATTGTAAAGTCCCCTCCCTCGCATCAGCTAGGATGGACGCTAACTTAAGATGACAGGACAATGACCAAGCCGACCTAAGTATCTTGAACCAAAGTAAGGATACCAGTATGGAGAAGCAGCATTCAAGTGCAGGTCAGCAACATGGCAAGGGACAGGGCAAGGGTGGCAAGCAGCCTATGACTCACGGTATCCACAGAGCTGTGTGCTAGAGCAACATAACGTCGGCAGTTTAGGTACATATTGCAATTGGGGTTGGGATGTGTAAGATAAAAAAGCAACGAAATTATGGTTTCATTACGTACTTGATCAGTGATGAAAGCCTGCCAAATTTGGCAAGCAGTGTATAAGTCATCAAGTGAGTCCATCTTACTTTTGGAGATATAATTATAGGGAAGGTGCACATCGGTGCGTATATGTGCACATACCTGCTGAGTATTGCGTGTAGTCACTGCCCAAACCGCTCCTATTCGGCGTCCGTCAGCACTTGAGAGCAATGGTTGCTAACAACACCTACTCGCTCGAGCGCCTGGCGTTAATTTCTTGGGCAGGAAAAGGGCGAACAGAAACCTAGCAGTATGCAGCGCGCAAGTGACATAGGAGATTGGGCACTGCACTCGCAAGCGGTGTTGCGTTGAAGAGGCAGTTACGTAGGTATGTGTAACGTAACCAAGCGAGCGAGTGTTCATCCGATGAAAGGGAAGGAGGAGGGTGTGTCGACACCGAATTCGGACTAGCATGGACTATAAACCCCCCCCCTCGGATTCCTAATTTCGCCCGTCTTCCTGTTTCTCAACCTTTTCATCCCCGACCTGACAAGGCGCGTTGCAACTTCTCCACGCACCACCGCGCTTATTCCTACTGCGTATCGAGACCGATGAATCAATCCTAGCTGAGATGAGTTGCATGCTGATGGAGAGCGAAATTGGAATCTGAAGTGATTGGTTTCCAACGGTATTTGGCTGCGTCTCGATGTATTTTCCAGGCTACAGCCTGTGGACATAGACCTTGGAAGCTTGTCAATTCCTTTGAGGACTCCCTTTAGCTTCGATTTTGGGTGAAACTCATCAGCAAAATAGAACATTCCCACTAGAAAGCGGCATTTGACCTTCACACAAACCATTAAAGCTGTAACCCCTCCCAGATAATTTAAATCTCAACTAGACTAAGGTAAGTCAGAGGGACAATTTGGGCCAACCCTAATTTCTGCACTACTATGAATTGTGATGGCTCTAAGTAACACTAGAATATAATGTGCTAGGCCGCGTAGGAGATTAAAAGTCAACCTTATAAGTGCCGCCTTTATCTATCTAGCATAAGAAGCTTTAGGGCAATATAAGTCCTAGGCTTATCATACTAGGTAGCGCTATATAGATAATATCAAAGGGGGGTATTATCCTAATTTATATAGTACATGTTGGGATTATAGGTATTAGTTATAGTAGGGGGGACTTTATAGTTATATAATGTAGCTTAGTTAGTATAAGGGCATTCCCTTTATGCCTCAACACTATAATATAGAATGCTATGTATTATTAACTAGAACACTAGAATCAAGTCTATACTACTAGTAGAGAAGTGATCACGGATCTAAACCTGTGATACTAACAGTACGCCTTAAAGAATACTTCAAAATTGGTACTATTTAACACTTTAGTAGTTGGCCCAAATTGTCCCTCTGACCTGCTATACTTAGACAGACAAATTCTTGGTAAATCAGCTGGTTGTGGGGAATTGGAAGCGATGAAAAAGGGGAGACGAGTGAATGTCAATCAATGGGTGGTCCGTGCACCCCAGTATTGACAATTGAAGTCGTGATAACCAACGCGCCATCTTTACAACAACTCTATCCTACCACAAGCACAACCTTCATTCAGTCTACCCAAATCGAAGCACACCCACGATACAGTCCGAAAACAAAAACATGACAACCCGCCTCCCACCCTCCAATGCACCCCGCCTCTCCACAGCACCCAGCAGCATTAAGCCCCGCCAACTAGTACCCCTC
>QGMG01000201.1:0-44004 GCA_007825325.1 Lachnellula cervina | reverse complement strand
ATACCGAGGTTGCAAGGCACAGGAAAGAAGCTAATAAGGGATCGAGAGCAAATCATAACAGGAGAGATCAGAGAGCGAAGAAGATGGCTAGGGGTGGCTTTCCTGGGTAGGTTTAGACTGGGTGGACATATTAACACAGCATCTAACCGAGCCTACACATATCCACTAAGTCGACAGCAAGACACTTAAGAGGTATAATAGAAGCCATATAGCATGAATTGCATGAATTGCATCAATTATATCATTCCCATGGTAGTAGTGATCGAGCTCTACATCACCATGCACCTAGTATGATGGCCAACCTGTGGAATAAACATCCAACCTAATGCCGTAATGATGTACACATGGAATCTCGTGACCAAACCCTTAAGTTTCCAAACAAACAAAAACGCCGTAAATGATCCCCCGCTACTTGCTGAACCGTAAAAATCCAGGTATTATACAAAACATAGTACATGTAACTCGCTCAACTGCAATGCAATATGAAACATCTCAATTAGTCAACTTCCCAGCTTGCGCCTACATCAGTATTGCTTGTCGTAGTATTTCTATTTTCCTTCGAAAGCTTAGGGGGGATACTGATTCCAAAGTCATCCTCGTGATAAGCAGCAGCGCCATATTCCTGCTCAAAATCCCAGTATACATTTTCGCCTTGGTTTGAGAGGAAGCCTCTCCATTCTCCAGCGGCAATCTTAGAGGCAATATTGAGCATTAGATGAAGTAAATGGCTTGGTGGGCTTAGCAAGATCTTGGCGGTTGTCTGCAAAATCGCTGTAGGTAGGTGTCTGGCAGTTTGTAGACGTCGTGACCGTCGCCTTCGCGGGGGAGAGAACAGGTTAACAGCGGCAGGTAGGGGGGATAATTGTCGACGACGAGAGTTGCTACTAGTCGTGGCTCGATGCCGGAAGTTAGGCCGAATCGTTGGGGGAGTAACAGCTTCAGGTCGTTCATCGTCCGACTTCTCAGTGGCGTCGTTGATTAGTGTAGGCGTCTTTGGTGGCGGTGATAGGCTTCTCTCTGTATCAGATAATATTGTGGATTCCCATACACCAGGTGTCTGTGGTGTTTCGGGTGTTGCGGTCAACTCCGATATGTCTCGTACATGAGCTCTTTTTGGTAGGATGATCTCGTTATGCGGATAGGGGTAGGTTTGGAGAGACGAAGGATCGGAGTTTTGCGGTGAAGGGGGATCGAGAGGAGAATGCCAAGATTGGACGGAGTGGAAAGAATCAACGCTGGAGGAGAAATCCGATTCCGATTCAGTAACTTCAGGCCGTCCTAGGGGTGATTTTGTGCGCTGCTTCGATGGGGGGCTAGTCACCAGGGAGAGTATTGGCGGAGCTGTAATTGATCTACTACAATTCTGCATTGCAGTCAACCTGCTATCCGAATCCGGCTCATAAATCAAAGGTTGGTACTTTGGTTGAAAATGACTTGTTGGAGTGATGTTTGTATCATCTGTGGCATCACTAAAAGTGTCACTTTCCTCTCCCTCCAGCCAGACGTCACTTTCCAAGGTTGGAATTGTGGTTGGAAGCTCCGAGGATGGGGCTATTTTTACGGCGCTTGTTGGTTTAGCCTTCATCTCATCTTCAGGTGAAAAACTTTCAGCCAAAGATGGTTCGGAAAGGTCCGTGGTCATATCAGTGGCGTGAGAGGGCATAGTAGCATTGGCCACTGGCTGTGCTTGGGGCTCTGGGGAAACAGCTGAAGTTTCTGGTGATGGAGCCATGGTCTCATCCTTGTCACGCTCGGCAGGATGATCCAGTATGGGCGAGTTTCGGTTGCCATCTTCTTGTAGGTATGCTCCTGGTGAGCCTGAGGGCAACCTTCCTGTTGATTGTCTCTCCACCGGCTTCCACGGGCGCTTTTTTATGGGTGTCTTTGGTGCTTCTGGGAGCTCTATAACAAAATCTCGCTGGAAAGGACATGGCGTCTTTTCGAACAGCAACACTTTTGACAGTACCTCTTTCAGTTCCTGTACCCTCGCCTTGTCCTCGGCATTTTCGTTGGGAACTTCGATTCTCCAATAATTGGGACGTCGTATTTGAAGGACGAATTTGCTGTCTCCATCGACACACCCTGTTGAACGTTTAGAATAGTATAGCATTAACGATAGCATTGGACTGACATGATTGTGATTTGGGTAAGATTGGTCGCAGAGCGTTTGCACAGTTGAGAAAGGCGACAGACTCTGGTGCTCGGTATATACGTAATGGACCTGTACAAAAAATAATCAGCATCTGCTCAACTAGAGATCTTCCTCCCGCAGTTCCTCAATTTTAGAGGAATCTGCCACAGGCTGTGTGGGATGTTCGGCGACATGTAGGTAGTGAAGTCCAATAGAAACTAAAGCAAAGCTCTGCCGTAACGTGAAACCATCGCAGCTTACCTATAGCTATCGTTCTCTCATACCGTGACACCCAAGGAAGTGTCCCTGGTGCGTCTTCTTCCACAGCTGGACTCCCATGGCTCGAGCCGGGTCGATATATTGAGTTTGGTGTAGTGAAAGCAACAATGCGGACGGAAGGCAGATTATACAAGACTTCGATTTGCGGATCTGGAGTAGATGCAGTCCGGGCCACAGGCTGACTGAAAGACCGAGTGATCATGATTTTTGTGTGATGCTGCTCGCTCGAGATGTCTGAGACCTGAGACCTGCCTATCTGCTGCAGCCTCTTGCCGCGGGCGTCCTGCACATGGCAGAGGAATGCGGCAACATCAATCTTTTGTCTGCGGTCCTGTCTGTCCGTGCGAAAGCTGTAAAGAAAGGAGGATTCGACAAGGGGTATGGTATTGCAGATATGGTGGGTATAATTGAGGTTTTGGAGATGCAATCATTGCATAGCACGGAGATACAATACAGTAGTGAGTGGGTGACCGCGAGCGAACCGTAGTGTACGTACTCCACCTCCACCACTCAGGCGCGTTTGGCTCTGCCACAATTCAGAAGGCTGGAAGCGACAACGACCCCACGCGCGCTACTGTACTTTGGATCAAGATCACCAACCATCATCCGTGCTTTCCATTTCATCAATTCGGCCACAATCCTATGACCAGGAATAAGCAATGGCCCAAACACCAATCTTGTCCAAAGAGCACCAGGAGCAGCTCAAACAAAAACTCCAAGTCTCCAACTTCCATCCCGATGCCATTTTGAGGGGCGTACAGCTCACCATAGTTGGTGGTCAGTTACAGTTACAGTATGGCAGCCTCGTCAACCTACTAACACCAATATCTCAGCTCTGAGGGCCCTCCAGAACCCGAAACTTTTCACTTCGGAGCATTACAAGCAAGCTGCTATAGCTGTTGCAGCTGGCATTGCAATCCGCCTTCTCATCTCGATTCCGGTAAGCATCATCAAGTCTCACTTCAGACTGGGTCAGCGCTGACGTGCGGGTCTGTCCAGATTATTGGCATAAAAGTGCTGCTTTGGTTTCTGTCCTTTATTCTGGACTTTGAACATGCTACTTGGGACAACGAAATCGTCAAGGGCCTGGATTTTATCCAGAATTATGTTCTCCAAGTTCCATTCTTTCTTATGACTATGATGAGATATGTCACTCCCACGCTTGATAACATGTAAGCCCTCGGATCATGCAACTCTAAAAGATACTAGCATACTAACAGTCCTAGGTTCATGGACTCGTACGTACTTGTTTCCTGTTTCTGAGTGGCGCTCATATAATTCTAGCTTAGCTTGGGTGGACAAGACATACGTGAGCATACACAAGACCTTTTTCCACTCTCCCTTTTCTATTGAATATTCATGGCGCGTTGGCTTCTTTGCCCTCCCCAGAAACCACACAATTCCTCAAATTGTACATGAAGAGACCACTGACTTCTTGGATTTCAGTACGCAAAGCATGAGGGAGAAGCCCCATCCACGTTGCGAGAAGCCTACTATCCCAACCTCCGCATGTATGCCACTAGAGATGGCAGTACGCATACTGTGAGTAAGGCCGAGGCTATCACCATGTTCGTGGTGAAATTTGGCAAGAAGGTAAGCATTTCAGTGGATTCCCAGCGAGAGAAATGCTCTAGTTAGGAGGGTTCACAGAATACGGGACATTCTGCCAACACTCACTTACGCTGTCCAATTTTCAGGCAGGAATTTCGCTCACGATCTTTGCTTTGTCTTACATTCCATACATAGGCCGTTTGGTATTGCCAGCAGCCAGTTTCTACACTTTCAATAAAGTCGTAGGACTTGGACCTGCAGCAGTAGTCTTCGGAACAGGGTTGTTCTTACCGCGCAGATATCTTGTCATATTCTTGCAAAGCTATTTTGCTTCAAGAAGTCTGATGAGAGAACTCCTCGAACCATACTTCTCCCGTATCAAGTTTACAAAGGAGCAAAAGAAGCACTGGTTTCATGACCGAGAGGGTCTGCTCTTTGGCTTCGGCGTTGGATTTTATATCTTCCTACGAATCCCACTACTAGGGGTGTTGATTTACGGAATTGCGGAAGCCAGTACCGCTTATTTGATTACTAGTAAGCAAGAACCATATTTTAAGCATTTCGTTACCTTCTTTCTTCAGACATGCCGCGAGTTCCAGTCTCTCTTCATCGTCTCGAAAATGTCGAGACTCTGGTACCATTTCTTGATTCTGAGGCCTTAAGTAAGCATATCTGACCCCAAGAACTTGCAGAAGTTACCGATCCTCCACCACCTCCAGCCAGCAGTGGGGGATTTGCTGCTAGTCAGCAAGAGTGGAAGAATAAGCATGAGTTTCTGAGTCTCAACTTTTCAGACCTTGACACCCACATTGCGAAGCACAATCGCTCAGACCAAGACCAAGACCAAGACCATGGTACCGTTGAGACCAAAGGAAGCTCGTCGGGTTTACCATCTGGGCTGCCGCCGCCTTATACGGAGATGATATCCAGATAGGATAGGTATCCTAATCTGTTTAGTCTGAGGTAGTCATGGCATGGTCTCTTCTTTGGAACGATGAATGGTGACGTCAGAGAGCCGGGGGCTGACGCTGATATGTACGACTATAACTAAAAACAAGTACTTGGAATTAGAATTTAATACGGCCGAAATCGAAACTGTAAAGTAAAGTATCTGTCTGAATGCACTCAATGATTGGGACTGGGTGCCATTGGTCCTCAAGCTAGAAAGCAAACCCCGCACCGGATGCGATCGTTATCAGTACCTCTCCTCTCCTTATCACCCCCTCCCTCTTACGTTACGTTGATACTATGCTTACTGTACACTTACAACCACAATCATAATCACATACTAATAGAGACTTCTGGCATTCCTTTTTTCGTCTTCTCTGTCTACATTATTTATAGCCAAAGTCAACCTCATCTTGCAGATTCCTTCAAACAAACCATCTCTATACCTCTTCAACAATTATGGGCTTGACAGAGATCCGTAAGGTTTGTGAGGTATCCCTCAAAACCCCAGCCGAAGAGCAATCTAAACTTCATAACCGATGGTAAGAATAGCCAGTTCCTTCATATCTCCCTCCTGTACACTTCTTGAAATAACCAGAACTCTCACTCCTTTCCCTGATCTCAAAATATACTTCAGATGCTTGATACTTGAACAGGATCTTACTGATTCGCCCGTCTTCCAGGCATCCCGATATTCCGTTCGCGGGAACCATCAAGAACAATGAGACCGTAAAGATTGAATGCGTGAGTTGCTCCAACCAAGGTACTTGTACGAATGAATTGGGTTCACAACTTACAATCCATAGGTCGACTGGACGGGTGGGCAAATAGGTAATTTCAAGGCCCGTGTTTAAATCGTGTCACAATCTCACAATCTCCTAGGAAACAATGATAGTGCGGATGATATGAAAAATGTCGACCTCACCCGCATCCATTATCTAAGTGGCCCTTTTGAGATTGAAACGGCAGAGCCTGGTGATGTTTTGCTGGTGGAGATTATGGATGTACAGCCTATGGAGTCCGCCCCATGGGGATTGTGAGTTATTTTCCCTTTGTCCTAATACTTGTGCTGATCAGTCTAGTACCGGTTTGTCGACCTTGAATGATACTGCGTGCTTCCAAATTGATGAAAATTCCAGGAGTATTCGACAAGAACAATGGAGGCGGCTTTTTGGACGAAATTTATCCCACTGCGGCCAAAGCAATCTGGGACTTTGAAGGAATTTATTGCACCTCGAGGCATATTCCACATGTTAAATTTCCCGGTATTATTCATCCTGGGATCTTGGGATGTGCTCCATCAGCAGAAGTCAGTCCCCACACTCACTCTGCAACAACACTACTAAAATATTAGGTGCTTGCCACATGGAATAAGCGTGAAGGCGATCTGATTGCGGCGAACAAGTTAGATAGGATTGTCGCGCAGGTATGTCAGATATTTCCAGCTCCAAACTTGTCAGGAGTGTGTATTTTTTCGGACCCAATTCAAGGGTCGACTACTCCTGAATTATTGTCTCGACTCCCGTGAAAGATTATTCTACTTTCCGAAATCCACTATATAAGACAATACTGACTCGGAGGTTTTGATACAGCCTCCTAATCCTCAAAATGTCCATGCAGGAAGTGCCTCTGAGGACGTAAAGAAAAAAGTTGGTCGCGAGGGTGCGAGGACTATTCCCGGTTTGTGCTTCTATCCATTGTTATAGGCAATGGCAAAATTACTAATTCTTCAACGAAAGGCCGGCCCGAGCACGGCGGAAACTGTGACATCAAGAATTTGAGTAGAGGTAGCAAAATCTATCTCCCAGTCCACGTTTCGGGGGCCAAATTCAGCGTCGGGGATCTTCATTTCAGTCAAGGAGATGGAGAGATATCCTTCTGCGGGGCTATTGAGATGGCAGGGGTGGTACGTGCAACTATCCATCCTATCCATCCCATTCTCTCTTCGGACTCATCTCATCGGCGTCTTAGATTACTATAAACTTCAAGGTCATGAAGAATGGCATTGCAGATCTAGGAATGAAGTCCCCACTCTATCTTCCTGGGCCGGTCGAGCCACATTACGGCCCTGGGCGCTACCTGACGTTCGAAGGTTTTTCCGTCGACCAGCATGGCAAACAGCATTATATGGATGTCACGGTCGCCTACAGACAGACGATACTTCGTTGCATCGAATACCTACGCCGATTTGGGTACTCTGACTATCAAGTCTACCTTCTTCTATCGTGTGCTCCAGTCCAAGGACATATTGCTGGGATAGTTGACATTCCAAAGTTCCAAATCTCCTTTCCATAGACGAGAACCCCAACTGATTCTTTCTAGTGCATGCACGACGCTTGGGTTTCCTATTGATATCTTTGACGTAAGTTCTTAGGATCCCATCTCGTTTGTAACCGAGCATGCTTCAGGAGCCTTGAGGACAAATGTCTCACAGCACCCCGATCATTGTTACGCATTCCCAAAACCTCCCAACAAAAGCAAAGCTAACTCGCCCTCCTTTTCAGTTTGATATTTCTCCAACTGGCCCCGCCAAAAAGCTGGATATGGGAAGCTGTGCCTTCGAGACCGGTGTCACTGAAGGCAAAGTTACAAATGGAGGCGCCAACAGCGAGATCTCTTGGGGTACGTCTCTTTTCAGAGCATTGCCGTTCCCTTTTTCGAACAAGTTCGACTTCTTTTGTTCTCCCTATTTTCAACGGCTCAATCAAAAGTCTTGAGACGTTTCTCCCACTCCCACACTTCTTGATCAGACATCGCTGACTCTGGATATGGTACCTAGGTGGAGGGTTGACCTTCAGGGAGAAGTAGTGATATTACTTGAAGATCTGATCTTGCTATTCAAACCTATACTAGGAACCTAGCCAGGCTCTGATAGCAATATTTATAATCCCTTGGTCGTCTGTTGTTATAGCATAATAGTCATTATCTTGTTTGCAGAATTATAAACGACGTACATGAGTCGAGAGATACAACATGCTCGTAGCTTCTGTTAGTTCAGTTTGGTATTCTCTATTCCTCTTATTTTGATAGACATAATGGAACAGTAATGGGAGAGGGCAATTCATTCATCGTGGGCTGAACTCCATATCTTGATTTTTATATCTTAATTCAAATATTGGGGATAAGATAATGCTAGGGAGACAAGAGAACCCTATCCAATTGTTATTTCCCTCCAAGACATTGACGATTGCCCGAGTGGGTGTTTTATCACGTATTTGACTTGGCCTCCTAGACAAAACATGTGTCTTCAAAACTCGCGCGGAACAAGCTTGACGGGAAGTGGTCCTTTCTCCCAGAGAACATAAGACTACCACAAATGAGCATGTACCAAGGCTACTCCAGATAAGAAAACGTACCTTTTGTGCAGACCAATCTTGAGCACCTGGTTGTAGCTCTAGGTCAAAGTTCCACAGCACTCGCGCCAGAATGAGACGCATTTCTGCATATGCAAGACTACCCACGACGGGACCCGGTCAGTGAAAGTGAGAAGCGATTAGAAGGAAGGGTAACTTACTTCCGGCCAATGCAATTTCTGGGGCCGAAGCTGAATGGCTGAAACACCTTGGTGTGGTCATTGGCATATCTCGCTGGTGGCTCCTTCATCCAACGTTCCGGGACAAACTTCTCTGGATCGGCGAAGTTTCTAGGCGAGCTGTAACTCGCCCACTGGTGCACGGATACGATTGTCCCTGCTGTCACGTATTTGTTGTTGATCATGTTGCCTTGCGACACACGTGGCATTCCGGCCGGAACCGGGGGATAGGTGCGCAGTCCCTCTTCGAGGCAGGCCGTGAAGTACTCGAGTCGCTGGACACCTAGCAGGGTGATGTCGTCTTGCGAGGCGAATGTGTTGCGGACGAGTTCTGTTAATGTTTTCAGGACTTCCGGGGTGCGTAGAAGGTTGTATGTGATTCCGGAGAGGAAGGTCGCGGCTTTAGGTTGGGGAGTTAGAGAACGGCGATATTGCGTGGGAGTGGTACGTACTTGTCTCGCTGCCAGCAAGGATGAGAAGTCCTGCATTGCTCTCAATCTCACCAGTCGTCATTCTGCGATAATTAGCCAGGTCAGAACTGCGGGGGTAGGGAAGTACCCTTTCTCGTCGTTGTGTTTAAGTATATAGCTCATGAAATCAGCACGGTCTGTGTCTCCCTGGGCCATCCGAGTCCTTGCCTTCCCCGACGCAAAATCATAGTCCACCTTCTGGGCTATTTTCAGTTCTGCTGGAGCCAGGGCGTATACTAGTTTATCGAAAGGCCAGGAGAACTGCTTGGAGACTCTCACGAATGAGCCGTCCTTGAGGGAGCGCCACATGTTTGCAATCCAGGGCTGCGAAATAGTGAGCGAGTCCGACGTGACGGGCTGTTGGCATGCGACTTACATGCAGATCATCCGAGCGCAAACAGCTGAAATCTTCGCCGAAAGCCAGGCTGCCGAGGATATCAAAAGTGGTATAGCTTTTGGAAAGTCAGCCTGTGGTTGATACCTGAAGTCAAGAGTTTTTCATTGGCTTTTACATACTTGTACCATAGTACCATATTCAACACGTTTGTTGCGGGGCTGGCCGCCTTTTCGTGTAATTTAGAAATCAACAAGTCGACGTATTCCTTGATCAGGGATTCTTGAGCAGCAAGTGCCTTTTCAGCAAACATGTGAGCTTGGAGACGTCTCATGCGGCGATGTGTGGGTTCGTCGGCGCTGATCATGCTTGGTACGCCATTGAAATCCTTGCGTCTCTTCGAGACTTCCTTGGGCAGGTTACCGTTCCCGTTGGGAGTTCGATGTCCGTAGATGTCTAATTTCATTCACTTCAATAAACTATACTCTGTCTAGCTGATGTTTAGGTGCACTCTTACCAGTCCACTTGACGCGTTGTCAGTTACCAAAAGCTTTCATGGGGTTTGAGGGTCACGTACTGCCTGTGCGGTGTTGTAAGACAGCTCGTCTGGAGCTATTCGGACAACTTCCCCGTACTTTTCGTGGAGTTGGGTTATGTACTGCAGGAGGGTCCCGTTGAATCCATGATACGACCAGACCAGTCTTGTCGCCTTGGACAAGAAAGGTCCTGGGTACTCTCGCAGCGGGTGGAAGAAGACATTATACACAGTCGTCACTCCAAAATACAAGATAGTCTGTGGAGAGATGAGAGTTAGGATTGGAAGTCACGGTGTACGGGTGACTTACAGAGACAACTGCTACGACTGGCAGATAGATTAAACTGATCATTTTCGTGGCCTGTATGTGGCGTGAGTGAAGCTGTGGGAGTAGAATGTTCTCATCTACACAGGTATGATGAGAGATAAAAGATGGGAAGTATCAAGTGAATTCACGTCATTTGGATAGAGTGTCCCGCAACGATTATATAGTAAATCCACCTGGTAAAAACAATTCAATTGGCATAAGGGCGATTATTCCCCAACCGCCCACCCCCTTTAATAAATATAAAATCACGTAACACCTCCACAAAACATAAATCGTCTTCAACTGAATGGCTAGATGCCCCTGTCCTTGCCGTAAAAGAGGTCCAATATTTATGGCAAGGGTACTTCAAGTCTCTATACGACCCAAAAGCAGTGATATCATTTGTCGACTCCCCTTGTACTTACGTTACGGTTCCTAACGCAAACTGGTCCTTCCGAATGGCGCTCCACACCGTCGTTTCGACCTCTGAATACCTTTGTGACCACGTTTTATGCAACTGAAGCAGTCTTTCCAGCTTCCGACGCCTTTTATGAACGGATATGAATGCCGGCCTCCAAACGAGAGGGGAGGTTGAACAATCGAGGAGGTACTGTACGGATAAGTGAGTTCTATTTGCTACTGGCTAAATAGGGACTACTCCGTAAATGAATGTGCCGAGTGGAGGTGGGGTTAAGTACTTGGCCACGCCCCTTGGCCCCTCCTTGATCCTAGCTACTTGTTTCTTTCTTTCTATACGGATCCGTACGGTGTACTCGAGTAAGTCAATACTCCTCACTACCTAGCGTGGAGAGCTAAAATCCTACACACATCATTGGCTTCTAATCCTAGTATAAGCCTCTAGAATAGCGGGACTAAACCAATCTTACGGAGTAGTGAAACATCTAAATTGGAGCCAATCACTAATATAAGCTCTCTAAGTGGCGCAGAGTATACAATTATGGAGTAGATATAGTGGAGAGTGTCGGACTAGAAAAGAAAAAGCGAGCACAGACAGGTAATTGGTTAAATTGTTAGAAAAACCTTAAACTTAGCAAATAAAACCTTGACACAGGTACCTACCTAAGTACACATGGAGAAATTAAGTCATTGCTTTACTATAAGAACAATAATACAATACGAAACAGGAGATGCATGTTTAGAATAATCTTTTCAACCGCTCGCTGAGCTTTCCACTCTCAGACGGTACATCAAAGCTACCTAGGTACGATTAAGAGTACCGGTCACATACTGGCACGGGAGCGACCGCTGCTAGGCCTCATAAGGTGTAGTGGCATCGGCAGAAGGACGGCTTTGCCCCACATTGTCTTCTCCACCTTTCAACCGTGTCCGTGCGCAGGAGTCCAGCCCAGCCCAGCCTAGCCTAGCAGTAAACACAGGGTGTTATATTTCGAGTACGGTACTTTGACAGAGGGGTTTTTCGAATGCATAGTTTAGAAATAGGGTGTTAAATGATTCATCAGACTCATGGTCATAAATGATCTCTATGAGTATAAGATAGGCTTCGGATTAGGCGCATATTACTTGTAGCAATATACCTAGGTGCGGAATGGAGTAGTGTACTAGCACCTACGGAGTATTATAACTAACACTTACTTCGTACTTCGTAATAATATAGGAGTGCCCCACACCTTTCTCAGTCCACATGAGGTTCATGGAGTCCTGGGGGTGGGTTGAGCTAAATCGACTTGAAAGATCGATAAATCGACTTACGCCAAACCCGTTTGGGAAGGCGTTACATAGCATGCGCGCACGTATAGATCCACACGCCGAGTACTTCCGGCACCACCGGAATATATAGGCAGCCGAAGTACCTAGTGTGCCGACCTGCACGTATAACTCGGGTAGAGTGAATAAAAAAAAAGGTAGTGTGCAAAATGTATAAGTGAACGCGTCGAGTGACTTGTAGTCCCACCTAAATAGTTAGCGAAATGAAGTCACTCTTAGAGAACGCGTCGCGTAGCTGCACACTCTTGCAGGTTATATTAAATTATATAACTTTCGGCTGCAGCTACAGCAACACCCTAGCTGCAGCTACCCCTACCTACCTACCTACCTATAATGCATCACCAAATTCTCATTTTTGCAACACCTTAGCATTTATTATTTTATTATATCCTTAACTAACTACCTCCACTATAGCAGCCTTTTATAAGCCTATATCTACGCCAATGCCTATAATAACAGTCTCCTCCCTTGAAGAAGCAGGCTATGCCATCTATAAATTCGCCCGCAAAAATCAATTTGGATATAAAATCCAAGATACACAAAAAAACCACAAAACCAACTAACCACAATAGCGTATATAGGTATGCAACCTTATAGGAGATCTAGATAAGAGGAATAAGAGCACAGCTATATATGCTTTAAGGAAACGCGACTACAATATTGTAAAACGCAACTGCCTCTTTAAAATCCGAGCCAAAATCACCCTTAATAATAATTAGGACATCGAAACTATAAATGAGGAGCATAACTATAGCCCTTCTTCCTCTACAGCGCCTATCTTCCATAATAGCTCTCTTCCTAAGGATAACATTTTACAAATTATTAATATATTAAGGGCAGGATAATCGCTAATGCAAATTATTACCTTTCTATAGCAGGAAGATCCTAATTAGCCCCTTATTGCAAAGGATATTACAAACCTCGTCTAAGCATCAAAAAACTAGCTTCTTTAGAGCAAAAGCTATATCTATTAGCTTCTTGATTAGCTACAGATTAAGAACTTCTCTTCCGATTATTATCTTAACGCTAATAGCGTAGTCAATAGGTTATTTTATATTCATCCCACTAACCTTACTCTCCTTAAATAGAATCCCGATATTATTATAATTAATAGCACCTACAAGATAAATTTGTTCAAAATGCCAATAATGCATATTAGAGCTGTTACCTCAAACAATATAACAATTTCTGTGGGTGTCTATTTTCTACGCCACGAGATAATAGAAGACTACAAATGGGCAATAGAGAGGTTTAGGGCCTTATTTGAGGCAGAAGATATTAAGCTCCCTAAGGTTTTTGTAATAGATCGGGAATTAGCTCTATTAGAAGCCCTTTATGCTTCCTTTCCTAAATCAAAGCATATATTATACTATTAGCATATTAATTAGAACGTTCGATCTAATACAAAAAAGCATTTTCCAAAGCCTGCATACAATTAGAAATATTACCCTTAATATAACAAATTTTACAAAGCTTAGCTACACCTTCTTGCCTCACTAATAGTAGAGGTCTATGCAGGTCGACTTTAAGCCTTTCGAAACTCGACTTTCCCTACAAATGCAGTATAATATTATATTAATACATAGCTCAAATGGGCAGAGATATTAGTGGCCTGTTTTATTAATAAAATCCCTCATTTCCGCAATTGCAATACAAGTAGGCTAGAGGGAATGCACCGCTATCTTAAGGATTACATCTAGACTGCTATTAGAGGCATAATAACAGTTTATAGGAAGCTTATTATATTCTAGTCAAATCAATATTAAAATATTATTATAAAATAGGGTGATTAGCAAAAGTCGCAGCACGCAGTTATACACTAAGTGCCTTTCTAGCGGATTAAAGACTTTATCTATAATAACTGCCTCCAGCTTATTTGGGCTAAATATTCGAAGCTTCTAGCTAATAGTACTTGTCTAGTGAAGCCTTATACAGGCCTTATTAAATCATTAATAGGGATCCCTTATTCTTATAACATTTGGCTATTAAATCAGTCGGGGAGAATATATATTCAGCGCAGCATGCTGCATCACTATTAGTTCATTGAACGCCCTGCCTTTAGTTATATTTTTAAAGATAAAGAGACAATTATTATTCTTGATCCTAAAATGCAAAACAATGCAATTGACTAATAGAGAATAGTAAAGAGAGCGCAATATAGGGGGCGACAACAAGGTATATAAGGCGCTCACCGCGTCTTATTAGCATTTGAGATCGAGAGCAATAAATACGCAGTAGCACCTATATATGCCAATAAAGTAATAGCCTCATCAGCAGCTTATTAGCAGCTTAATTAGCAAGAGGTAGCTAAGAATTATTATTAGAGGCGTTTACAAGCTAAAGCAGCAGCGATCCCTACGCCTTCACCTACTCCTCCTCCTTCTGCATTCTCTCTTTTAAGGCCTTATCCATTAATGGCAGCAATTCTAGCACCTTGTCCTACAGCGCCAGCACCTCAAATGGCAAATCAATAGCTTCCTCAAATGCTGCGGCAGTAGCCTCCCTAAATGATAGATCGATAGCCTCCTCGAATCGCAAATCAATAGCCTTAAATAGCAGCGCGGCAGTCTCAATTTTAGCTCCAACCTCCTCCTCCTCCTCCTCCTGCGAATCATACGAATTATACGAATTATACGAATCATACGAATCATACGAATCTTCCGAATTATACGAATCTTCCAAATTATCCGAATCATCCGAATATACCTCCAGCTCGAGTACTGCATCAGCTAAACCGCCAGGGCCCTCCAGCAATGATCCAAATGCCTCACATTGCAATGCCTTAGCCTTAGCCTTTCCAGCGCGCATTACAGGGGCCAATGCCTTCGTTCACTTAACAATTCGCTATAATCGACGGAAATGCGCATTCGAGCACGCAAATGGGGTTTTAGAGACTTCAAGAAGCAGGAGGTGATATATATCAAGCTAGAACACGCCCTCCGCGATTATACAAAATTGGCAGATAGCGAGAGCTTTATAAATCACGCGATGATATATACAGGGAGACGTCTACGCAGGAATACAATGCATTGAATGAGGCACTAGATACAGGCTTTGTAGCTAATTAAATGCTATAGCATTTGCAATGGGAATAGGGATTTGGGAATAGGGATTTGGGTGGTTGGAAATGCATTGATTTGATTAGTTAGGACTACGTAGGAATAGGTTTTAGCGTTACAATTAATGGCCATTTCATACGATCTAGAATCATTGCGCAAAATCATTCAAAATGCTGTCCGTAACAAAAGGTTTTAGCGCCATTTGGCGGTGTTGCATACAGGCCGGCACGCTAGGTACTTCGGCTGCCTATATGTTCCGGTGGTGCCGGAAGTACTCGGCGTGTGGATCTGTACGTGCGCGCATGCTACGTAACGCCTTCCCAAACGGGTTTGGCGTAAGTCGATTTATCGATCTTTCAAGTCGATTTAGCTCAACCCCTGGGGGTTGGGGGTCGCAATGTCCGAATGAGGAAAGAACGGCCAAAAAAGGTCTAGCTCTTGAAGCATTGACACTTTAGCGACTTAAGGTGCGGTGTGTGTGGGGCTCAAGCAAGCCAAGCATATACACCTACTCCATACTCCGTACTTCGTAATTTATTAAAGCCGTCGTCCGGCAGCCATCCGCTCGTCTTTTGGGGGAGGGGGAGGGGGAGTAACTAAGATGATTGGGACATCGGCCTCAGCGAACCTCCTACCCCGTTCCATGGCAATGCGGCCCAGTTCCAGTACCCCGCATGATTATGGTCTTGATGATAGATCACCGGCAATGGCATGCCGAGCCATGCCATGATCTTGCTTGCCTTGCGCTAAGTTAGATGGATGGGTCAAGTGACGATGCAACTAAACTTGATATCTCTTCTTGATCCGGAGGTATGACCGAAAAAATGACCCTCCATCATACAACGTCTACCTACCTCGTCGTTCCCGTCTGCATATTTTCAATGGAACTGTGACTCTTGTCCACTTTCGCTACTATATGTCTCTAATCTTCGATCTTAATCGTGTCCGATTACTGGTGGTAGGTATCTTTGGAAGATGCAGCGACAGACGACCGTCGCCGAGGCAAGTAGATGGACGTTTTGCCAAAAGAGGTTACCCATGTTGTCGTGATGGGGTTATTCCTCAAGAGCACACGGAGGAGTTTAGACACGTCATCGAGAACTTCTGCATTATTCATGATTCGCATTACCTATATGACTGCTAAACGCCAGATCCGTTTTCCATCTATACCCATCGCCATCTATACTTCTTATTCGCTACCCGACGACCCTGGCTAGACTACGGAGTAAAGCTTTCCTTCTCACTGCTTCGCATTGTTGGCAGCACTCGCCTCGGCAGTCAACTTCAGTGCTCGCGGAGCATCATCCCTGGGGATGTAAAGCTCAACAAACTGGAGGACCTCCGCTGCGTTGAATGTCTCATCCGAAAAGAGCTTGTTGACTTCATCCTTCGTCTTGACCTGGAACGTTTTGTACGAGCCATCCTTGGCACCAAAGACCTTGACAATATCCTTGAAATTCCAGGCTGCGATGTCGTTATACTCGGCATCTACTCCGTGGATGAATCTCTCGATCGTGAAGCCGTCGTTGCATACCACAAATCTGATGTTGTTAGTTCAATTAACGTAGAAGGACGAAGATAGAATGGGCCCATACATAGTTACTTTCAGGCCTAGTCTTATGATCGTGGATACTTCTTGAGCAGTCAACTGGAATGATCCATCGCCCACGAACAAAATTGTTCGACGAGATATTCCTGCATCCCGCGTTGCCAGAGCCGCGCCTTGAGTAGCGCCTACGGAATATCCAATGCTTCCCCAGAGTACTTGGGAAAGCGCAGTGACGTTCTTGGGGAACTTGGTCTCCCAAATTCCAAAATTGGAGGTACCTGTTTCGGTAATGACAATGTCGTTTTCCTTGAGGAATTGACCGACCCTGGGCCAGAACCAGGCTTGTGTAATAGTAGGTGTGCCATCATCGTTGTCCTTGACTTCGTTGACGACAGTAGGGCCTGCCACAGCTGATAGCTTGCTTAGATCGATTTTGTTGATCACCTGTCTTAAGACACCACGCATGTGCACTCCAGGATATTCAGAGTATTTGACGGTGATTTTTGTACTGTGGAAGTCGATTGTATTGAGCTGGGACGTCTTGTAGGAAAAGCCAGCTGTGTTGAAATCGCTCTGCGAAGGGATCAGTTCTGATTAATGAGATAGGGCGAGCTGGGTCACTCACCTTAATTGCACCAATAGTCAGGATAAGATCTGAAGCTTCGACACGCTTCTTCACATCTGGTTGAGATCCTTCTCCGGCGTACACTCCGCCATAGTTTGAATGCTCTTCATTGACAGCTCCCTTACCCATCGGTGTGACGAAGACGGGTAAATTCGTTTTCTCGATCAAATCATGAACTTCATCCAAAACCTGTAGGTCCTCGGTGTCAGTGTTATGTATCAAGAAGGATTCGGAGATTTGAGGGCACTCTGATATCTTAGAATGTTGAGAAATTGAAAAGAGATGCTGAAACTCCAAGTGGGCCTAACGAAGAAGTATGGCTTACCCTGTGTCTAATTGCGCATGCATCGACCAAGATGACGGGATTCTTTGCTGCTGTTAGGTATTTCAACACTACATCCACGACATAGGCTTCCCTGTCCGGATCATTGTCTGGCAAGTGTAAATCAATTGGAGTCTTCAGGCGCTCGCCCTCGATCTTCTTCTGAACGATATCGGTTGGAAGACTGAGATAAACTGGCCGAGACTGAATCCAGCACTGCTGTAAAGCGTGGTCGATCTGGGAAGCAACAGTGGTGGGGTCGTTGAGCTTCTCCAAAACGCAAGATATATTTTGACTCATATCTGCAAAGACATTGAAATTGCCGTTGCCAAGTGTGTGATGTAACAGCATGCCGTTTTTCTGTGATGCTGTGGAGGGGGTGCCCACGATGTGAACGACCGGAACATGCTCCGAATATGCACCTTTGCGAAAACCGAAATTAGCATTACTCATTTAGAAAGCCCAATTTGACCCCTTTCGAAGGTGACAATAGCCTCATTCTCAGACTGACGTACCTGCCATCGCATTTATGGCTGAGAGCTCTCCAACTCCAAATGTGGTCACGATGGCTGTTGTCGCGAGGTTAGTATTGCATGAGGTATAATGGCATCAGAGTGGTGCACTTACCTGAAATGCCCTTGACTCTGGCATATCCGTCCGCGGCGTAGCCTAAAGATGTTAGGATGGTGTGCTGAAGTATATAATTCGCAACTAACCAGCATTGAGTCTGGGTGATGTGACAGTCAGTTTCGTGCTATATAAGAATATCTCGAGAGCAAAAGGGGGAAATGCTTCTAGTTCGGGAAGTGTACATAGGGATTTGGGGTACGTGAGATACAGCGTGATAGGACGGGGGTAGCGAGCCCAATCTGAAGGAAAGTGTAAATCTTACTCATTGACGTTGCCAACCCATTTCATACCAACTTTGGAGACATAATCAAGTGCTATCAGATTATAATCTATTTACAAGTTAGTATAAGCTTTGAGAGAGGTTTGACCAGAGAAGCGGCTCGTGAGACGGATCCCGAAGTCATATCACAGGACCTCGGCTTCCTAAAGATTGCGAAAGCAAGAGCAGAATATCACGTACCTCCAGGCACGCCATGAACGGAATCTACGCCGATTTCACGAAGACGGAGGAATAAGTACTCTGCTACGTCGATTGGGGACTTGAGGGCAGAAGTTCGGTAGTCGGCCATTGAGCTTGATTGAGAAGCAAAGAGGTAGAATTAGGATAGAATGAGGTGGTCGTGGTCGTGGTCGTGGTCGTGGTTTTGTAATAGTAGATGTACTGAGATGCAGAGGTGAATTGAAAGGATGGCTCGTCGTTGAAATAAATACCTTTTGGGAGTTTTCTATTACGCCGAATTGTCAGGCCATCCATTATCCACTACCAACCTAGTATGACGGTGGATGATAGCACACGCCACTAAAACAACGTGAATCCAAGGTCTGGGTCTGGACTTCGGTATGTTATTGGCAATGAGCATAGGCATTCACAGGCACAAAGGACGCATCAAATTCATTCATCGCCTGATCTTTTCCAGCTTTGCATTTTCAGATACTTTAAGTGATATGGTAGGTATGGTATGGGAAGGGAAGGGAGTGGCACTAGTGGCTTGAGAAAAAGATAAGGCTGCCAAAAATGAGGATGTTACTCGTGCATACTATCCTGTCCTGAATACTCGTGTAAAAACTCAGATGGAACACTGCCTGCATGACGATTTTATACATATACACGCCTCTAGGTAACTCCCTCAAACTAGTACGGTATTGGTGACTTGAACAAGGAAGTCAAGAGTTTCATTTGGTAGAGTAGGGACGGGAACGGGCCAGATGCAAAATAACCTACGCCACAGAATAACAGTCTTATCAATTGCTACGCATAGAGTATATCTACATCACAGCTTTCTCATTTTAGAAATGTAGAGATTATTGGTCTCGTACAGATCAGCTCCAGCACCCGTACGCATACCGTTTTATGTGTCGCTCGGTAGGCTTCCGATGAAACAAACAGACAAAGAATCAGATGAAATGGGAGGGCGCTTGGCCTGTGGCTGATGCTTCCGTGATTCGTCAGATACCGTAACCACCACCAACAACAATACGAATTACTGTATATCCGTAAAAGAACAACCTGACTTCGGACCTGGCCTGCAAATCCATCTGCATCTGCAAAATCATCTGCGTACCGTGCCCGCCCGCCTATCCATTGCCATCGCCGCTCTTTCACTCATTCTCCCCTCCCCTCCCCTCCTTCTCTTCCTCCGCCATCACAATCGAGTCTGCCACTCGTGTCGAATCTCGACTCGCCGTAAGACGAGACGAGAACGACACGGCGGGCAAAGGTGGTCGGTCTCCTGTGAACGAGCGAGCGCATCTCTAAGGCGCCGACAGCTTATCGTCTTTAGAAGATGCATGGATTACAATGACCAGTTCGCGCCCACGGTCTTCTTCAGCTCGTTCCAATAATTCAGATGTCAACAGACCCCCAGCCTCGCCTCGAAGAACACCGGCCGGCCCTGGACTCACTGTCCCAGATGGTCAAGGGCATGGTCTTTTCCAGAACGACTTTCCTGCATACAACCTTAGCAGCTCCTCGAATCTGCTGGTCCCCATCTACGGCGCCGCCTCGCCCTATCCATCATCCATCACCGCCTCGAGCTCGCCGTTGAGGCCAAGGGCACGATCAGCTGCCGCAGAGCCCATCCCCTCGCCATTGTTTAGTCCAAACACTCCGTATCAGCCGTCGGCACTGCCAATGTATCAACCAGCTCAAGCTCAAAGAGCGGCAGATGCTGCCGCACGGCAATATGTCGTTCCTCCGCCCCCGCCCATGTCACCGCCTGCTCATATGGGCATGTCTGGCATGTCTGGCTTGTCGATACCGCCGCCCCCACCTCGCCCCGTCACAAACCTTTCGCACCAGCACCCAGGTGTCATGATACCGCCTCCTCCAGGTCCTCCCCCAGGCGGCTTACAATCCAATTGGCAAGGTAGTTGGGGGAGATCTTACGACTCGAGAGGGTTTCCTCTCCCACCTCCAAATCCACCCTCAAATCCACAACATCAAGCGTATAATCCGGGCCAGTCTTATGTCAATCATCACCCGCCGCCCCTGTCTATCCCTCCGCCTCCAGCTTCGGAACACCAGATGTCGGCAACCTATATACCCCATGGCGATTCTTTTGGGCCTGGTGTTGGCATCCCTGGTTTTGGTAGACAAGAGCCAAGCTTTAGCAGGGGAGATAGTGCAGAGTAAGGACGACTCCTCCAGTGCTTACTTAACTGATTCTTTGCAATTTCATACAATTAGGGAACATCATCTTCCTAAACTACGTTATCAGAAACCAAAATGCTAATACTACGTCCTAGTTTCTCTGCCATGTCCGACAGCTCTAGAACCTCTAGGAATACTATGGAGACAAGCTTGACCACGCCGATGGATGAGCAAACCAGCTGGTATAATGACCGAGAGCGAGACAGACCGTATCAGACGCCATCAACTCGATACCCCAACATTCATCTGCCGGAGTACAGCTCTTCGGGGCCCCCAACTGCTACTATACTCAACCGTCAAATATCAAACAGGGGACTCCATACAACTCCAAGTTTCAGTCATCAACACACAACCAATAGCAATTCTAATACGCCTATTTCTCCCAATGATGCTGGCTCGCAATGGCCCATGGACCGTGTACTATTGTGGTTAGCCAGTAATCACTTTTCGGGTGACTGGCAAGAGACTTTCAAAGCGCTCAATATATATGGTTCTGTGTTTTTGGAGTTAGGTAGTGGCCATGGAGGAAGGGGGAATTTTGGCATGATGCATCAACAAGTCTACCCTCGGCTGGCAAAAGAATGTTCCAACAGTGGCACCGGCTGGGACCAGGCCAGAGAACGTGAAGAAGGAAAGAGAATGCGCCGTTTGATTCGCGGTATCGTCACGGGTCGGGCAGCCGACTTTCCCAAGTCCGCGCAAGTTAGGCGAGAATCTTCAACAGCGAACATCCCAAGTGCTGGCACTGAGAGCACTCTTGAATCTTCACCGAACCTCAGCAGAGAGATACATGTCTCGACCCCTAGCACTGCAAACCCCGATGATGAGAGTCCTGGTAAACAAACGTTCAAGAGCACGGTGCCGGGTGCTGCAGCACGAAAGGTCTCTATCAGAAGTACAACTATGCCTATTTTACACAATAACGGTGGTGCTTTAGTGGATTCCGATTATAACCAACAAAGCCGCGGTGCTCACCGAAACGCTCTGCGCAATATTGATGGAGATGGTAGCAGAAGACACAGCCCAAGTGCCAGCAGTGACGCCGGCGAAGGTCATTTTAGGGGACCGGCCTTCCGAGTAGACGGTAGTCCCAAGAGCGGAAGCCCAGGAGGCACCTTTGCTACCCTGCACTCTGCAAACACCGGAAATCTTCCAGCCTCTCCCCACAGCGCGAAGTTTGGTCACCGCCCTTGCAACAGCACGGAGTCTATATCCTCAAATGCTGCGATATACGGTTCTGGTGTACCCCCTGGTGCAAGTCAGGCTCTACGAGGTGGGATGGGAGGAGTAGTGGGGGAATTAAATCTTGTTCGAAATCAGGATAGCCGCCGACACGGTGTGGACAGCTCCCGGCCTTCCCCATTGGAGCCGGGAGATCGATCCGCGTCTATGGACCCGCCGGGCTCTGCGAAAGAACCGAAAGGCATTTTCAAGCATTTTAGAAAGAAGAAGAAGGAAGACGGGGCGGCTCCGTCCCCAGAGGAGCCTAATCTGGAGTCTCCTACAAGCCCATCACTATATTTCAAGCCATCCTCTCTTGGAAATGGAAGAATCAGCAACTCCAGCGAAACTTCTCTCAACCGGCCTTCCTCGACATTCTCGGCCTCTGAGCATGATCAATTTGTAGGCGGCTATAAGGGTAGACGCAACATTCCGGGTAGAATATTCATTCTTGCGACCTTGGATGGATGGAATTATCGCATGTGCGATGTGTCTGAAATCGATTCTCCGACTGAGCTTCGTAGTGCAATATGCGCCAACTTGGGCATTTATAACATCGAGTTCGCGCAATTCTTTCTTACTGACCTCGGAAGACTTGTCCATGATGAAGCCCTCGACGATCAAAAGTTGCTGCTACATAGAAGAACTAAAGCTGACCAATCTGGAAGCCTGAAACTGTTTATTAGGGCTCCTGCAAATTCATTTTCGTCCCAATCTGGGCCCCAGTCTGCAGGCCTGGACATGAATTTTGGAAACCAGCTTGGTCTTTCGCCTGGCTTGCCTTTGACTACCCCGCTCGATGAGGACGCTTATGCCACGCTCAATGGGACCAGAAGACGATCGAATTCTTCGCCGCCAGCCTCCCGACAAAATACAATCAAAGCTACAGCGCCAATTGATCGAGACGCACCAGCCATGGACCAATCCGACGCGCTACGAGATAGGCTGAAGCATTTCAAATCTCTTCAAGAGAGCGGCGAGAGCCAGCTCCCAGAGTCGGAGAGACAAGCGTTTATGGAATTGGCAGCTAGTGAACATAGGGCGGAGATGGAGCGAAAGCAGAAGGCGTACATGGAACAAAAGAAGGCAAGCAAGCAGACGCAGCCATCTGGCGATGCCAACTTTGGTATTGTTGGCCGAAATGTTGATTTTGATCAGCCACGAAACTCGCCTTTTGAGGGAGACAAGAAGCACGATAGCCTTTTCCCCCAAAGAAGACCTCCTCCGCCCCCAGCCGAGTCGGCAACGTTGATCAAAGCCAACTCGTTAAGCAAGAAGACAGGCCAACAATCACGCCTTTCTGTTACAAGTATCGATAGCAATGGAAACCGCTTTTCGGGAGGTGAACCTGCAGGCTGGACTCCCCAAGACATGTCTGAACAGGCTAGGCGGAAACCTGTCCCCGGCTCACCCCAGGCTAGTAGTGGTATTGCTGCTGCACTTATCGGCATGGGCACTCGGCTAGGTGGAGTAGGCCACCCCAGCCCAAGCAATCCCTCGGCCTCATCGCCAAATAAGAGATCACCGCCGATTAGCAATGACCAAAATGACCGAGGAAGGAGTGCTATGTCAACGGTGGACTTTGGAACTTCGGGATCAGGTCGGAGTAGCCCAAGGTCATCAAGCGGGACCCCGGGAAGCACAACATGGGGAAAGGGGGACACGTCTTTCATTGTTCCAGACTATAGAGAGGAAGGAGGCGTCAGTACTGGAAGACGAGAACGTTCTTTGTCGCTGAAGATACCCGAGAACTCTTCAGTTGCCAATATCCGCGATGAAGACACAAGACAAGCACCGTCCCCGTCCGACCTCAGCCCGAATAGTGCTCATTCTAGTGCCGGTATGATGGTACCAGGAAACCGCAAGTCTTATGGACCCAATCTTGATTTCACAGAATCCAACATCGTCTTCGAGAACTCTCCCAAGTTGGCAGAGCAAATGGACTCCGACGATGACTCCGATGATGGCCTCTTCGCCGTGCCAATAGCATCTCGCAAAGTGGCAAAGAAGTCAAGCATGAGAGGGGATGCCACAACTGATAGGAATGTCAATGGCACCGAGCAACGGCCAACCTTGTCCATCAGCACCAGGTCGAAGAAGACACTTTCAGTATCGTTTTCCTCCCCACAAATAAACAGCGCCACAACTGCTAGCACTTCGAGAACACCTGAATTTGAAGATGAAAGTGCTCGAAGTAGTAAGCGACCGCTACGACGCACTCCTGCTTCCGAGAATGGCTGGTCCGCGGAATCATCAGAGGACATGAATGCGAAACTTCTCCGGCGGGAATCTTTCGCAAGGGAAGACGTTTGGGCAAGCAGACCTCCCGCGGAAGCACTCATCAACCATCTCGACGATTTCTTTCCTAATCTTGACCTGGATCAGCCAGTTTTAGAGGAAGGCGCCAGCGGTTCGCCGCCTGTGTCCCCTATAGCAGAACAAGGAACCCTAGAGCAACTTGCAGCCGCTCAGGCAGGGATGACAATTGTTGAACCAACAATCAACACCCTTCGAACCAGCTCATCTTACAATGATGGTGATACTCTGGGTTCTGATGAATCGACTTTGAAGGCTTTAGAAAGACCTGGCTCGATTCAGAGTATCGCTCAAAGAAACGTTCGCCGATCAGGTGGCTTGGGTCGAATGAAGTCGATCCGTGAGGTAGCGAGAGGGGCCCATGAGGCCAATAAGCGTTTCACGGCTCCAGTGCCCAAGGATGGACCATCCAGCGCAATTCTCCGACGAAAAAGCACGAAGATGTTTGGAGCCAACATTGTTCAGATCAAGCCCCAGCGCGGAAGCATGATCCTCCCGCAGATTCCCCAAGACACAATACCCAAACGACAGGCGACATTCCGGTGGTTCAAAGGTCAATTGATCGGCAAAGGTACTTATGGACGTGTGTATCTGGGTATGAATGCTACGACTGGAGAATTCTTGGCCGTGAAGCAGGTCGAGGTCAGCGCAAAAGCTGCAGGGAACGACAAAGACAAGATGCGCGAAATGGTTGCTGCTCTCGACCAAGAAATCGATACCATGCAGCATCTTGACCATGTTAACATAGTCCAATATCTTGGATGTGAGCGGAAGGAAATGTCAATCAGTATCTTCTTAGAGTATATTTCTGGTGGCAGTGTTGGGAGTTGTTTACGGAAGCATGGCAAGTTTGAAGAGACTGTTGTGAGCTCTCTAACACGCCAGACGTTAGCGGGATTAGCTTACCTCCATCGCGAAGGTATCCTACATCGGGATCTGAAGGCAGATAACATTCTACTGGATCTGGACGGAACCTGCAAAATTTCAGATTTCGGCATATCTAAAAAAACGGATAACATTTACGGGAACGATGCCACAAATTCAATGCAAGGGTCTGTCTTCTGGATGGCACCTGAAGTGGTGCGATCCCAAGAAGGCTACTCTGCCAAGGTTGACATCTGGTCTCTTGGATGCGTCGTCTTGGAGATGTTTGCTGGCCGGCGACCCTGGAGCAAGGAAGAAACTGTTGGAGCCATCTATAAGCTTGGAAGTCTGAACGAAGCACCTCCTATTCCGGACGATGTCGCGCTGAACATTAGCCCACTTGCTGTGGCTTTCATGGCTGATTGTTTCACTATGTGAGTATTTCCATTATTTGGCGGATAGGTCAAAGGCTAACGAGAAATATAGCGTTCCCTCCGAGCGCCCTACAGCGGACACACTTCTCTCACGTCATCCTTTCTGCGAGCTTGATCCTAATTATAACTTCCTTGATACGGATCTATATGCCAAAATTCGTGGTGCTTACTAGGTTAGGGTTCATTTGGTAACATTATGACGGCGCTGGGTTTCTGGATTACGAAATAACGATAATTCATTGAGCATGTACTGATATCCTCTTTTCGTCCCCGTGGTCTACTTTTAGTCAAAGCTAGCGCTGGCGTGGGAGCGTTCTTGTTTTAGATGCGTGTATCTGGTGTATCCAGATTATAAATACTGTAGCAGGGTTTTATTGGTTATTGATACCTGGCAAAAGGATGAGAATATACATGTATATTATGAACTGTTGAATAGAAACCCCATAGTATTTGGATATGATCAAAAAAGTGCCTTCCTTGCGTACCTGGCCTGGGTATTATTTACTTACTAGCGGCCGCACCGCGGGGCATTTCGGTATTTTTATCAGCCTTGTCGGCTCGCTTGCAGAAAATCTTGGACGTTTGTTTTGTTACACTGGCATCAACTCAAAGAGTATTTTTCACAATCCAAAGACGCAACACACAGTGGAGTCAGTCTTGTATCAGAGAGGTGTCTATACTATACTACCATACCATGGCCCCATATGAAAGCGACTCCTCTGGGGGTGAAGATAACGACTACACGGAAACCAACGTCCTCCTCGGATACGCATCAAAAGAACCTTCAGACGACACAATCAGCCATATTGGAGGTAGACCAGTATGTTCATGCTCATGCTAATGCTCATGCCGAGCCTAGTTTACTATTTCAAATCCTTGAGTCTCAAGCACAGAGCCAGAGAACCTCCGCTGATCACACGACTTTAGGAATGGCTTGACCCCTCTACCCCGCCATCTGCGGCCCTTGCAAGATGCAAAGTATGCAACGACCTCATGGCCCTACTACTTCAATTAAACGGAGATCTACCAGAACATTTCCCGGGACATGAGAGACGGCTTTACGTATTAGCATGCCGGAGAAAAACGTGCAGGCGCAAAGAGGGTAGTATAAGAGCGCTGCGGGGAACAAAAATATCTAAAGTGGCGCCGAAGGAAAAGTCAGCTCCGGCAGTAGTATCATCAGCCCCGAAACCTGTTGGAAATACCGGTATTGGAGAGACACTCTTTGGAGCAAAGCCGTCAGCCAACTCAGCATCTGCGAACCCATTCTCAATCGGCACGTCGAGCCCTTCGAATCCATTTTCCACATCCTCTCCCGCACCACAAAACCCTTTTGCAACGAATGTCCTTCCGCCAACTTCCGGGTTAGTAGCAGAGCCACCACAAGAGTCATCGGGAGATATCACTGCCAGCCTCCCAAAAACCTTTGCCTCGGCTCTCTCCCTCAATTCTCCCAAACCCAGCACCTTTGGGCCACCACCAATCCCGGAACCATGGCCCTCAGATTCGTCTCAGCCACCTGCATATCCTCTCTACTACCTAGTCGATGCCGACTACGAGATCCTGGACAAGGCTGAAGAGGCGCCCATCCCAACTCCTACCATGGACTTGGATGACAGTAGCGCAGCAGGAGGCGGCAAGGAGGATAAAGAAGTATTCGAGAGTATTCTCGATAAGACATTCCAAAAGTTTGCGGATCGGTTAGCACAAAACCCGGAACAAGTCATACGGTATGAGTTTAAAGGGTCACCGTTATTGTCTTCAAAGACGGATGCCATTGGCAAGCTGCTTTCTTCTTCTGCTGGGAATGAGAAGGTTCGTACGACCGGTGGAAGTGCAAGTGGAATCCCTAGGTGTGGAAATTGTGGGATGGGGAGAGTGTTTGAGGTGCAGCTAACGCCGCACGCTATCATGGAGCTAGAGAGGGACGAGGATGGTATTGATGGCATGGAATGGGGCACGATCGTGGTGGGCGTTTGCGAGAGGGACTGTGTGCCAAATAGTGTGGGGACTGGGGAGGTAGGGTATCTAGAAGAGTGGGCAGGAGTGCAGTGGGAAGAGCTTGATACTAGGAGGTAGGGCTTGATGCTGGCCATCATTTTCAATCGTACATCTCAAAGGCCTTCATTCGTACAGGGAGACTTTGGTGATTTTACTATATTTCAGGCGTCTATGTTCACTGATTTTTTCACTGCCGTCATTCCAATAGGTATAAGCTGAACGAACCCCCGAGGCCTTGTTCCATCGAATATACCCCTCTTAACTCCATGCCATAACGCCAGACCAGCCAATTCCATGCAAATGTTGGTGAAGCAGATGAAATTCATGAAGGTTGTTCATAAGCCCTCCTAATAACTCTCGAAAATTGCTCCATCTTGACGTTCTCCCTAACAATGGTACCTTTCGCCTCATTCTCTTTGTTCATGGGGACCTTGACGACGGTTCCCTCAATCCCCCATCCACAGACACCATTCACAAATTTGTTGAATGCCTCGCCTTGCATACCGAGCCACGATTCTAGCACCGAGCGCTCAATTTCCCTTACAGACTGCGAGATTGTGAGTGCGATCCGAATGCGGATGAGTTCTTCAAAGCCAGCAACATCCGCAATCAAATCGGCATAGAGGTCGTCACTGTCGAGGGTGCTCCAGAAAGCGGCATACGAAGCTTGTGCAAGGAGGTTGTTCAGAACGTTGAGCTTCTGCACGGCTTCGGACAGGGGCGCATCGCCGGCAGCTGGGAGAGCTGACGAGGCCGAGGCTGGAGTGAGGATGTGTGGTGGGAGGAGGTGGAGCGCGAGCGAGAAGTCGGGGGATGGGAAGACGGTCAGGGACTTGACGAGGATGTTGGTGATGGTTTCGTCTTTGGTGAGGTGGGGGTTGAATTGGTATCTAAGCAAGCATGCACGTACGTTAGCAACATATCTTGGGACAGAGACGTATTTTCAGGATGTGGAAGATCATTGTCTTTCAGATAGAGCTAATATTCAAACTTCAAAGGCCGGAGGGATTCATTCTCCATGCCCATTCAGGTAATAGGAAACGTTAAAAAAAAACGGTCATCACTTGACAGGATTGCACGATTCTGCACTGGGAAGATCATACTCACAGCTTCAACAGTGCCAGATTGGCGTAGCAATCATAGGTCCGCTCGTCACACTGGGCGGTAACATATTCCTGGAAGATGTTTGTGGTCTCGGGGTTGTATCTGTTGAGCCCGTTGAGGATGGCGTCGATATGCTCGGGCCTTTCAGGCGCATAGTCGAAAGGGACGCCCATCTTTGGATGTTGTTGCGGTTGTGAGTGGACTGGATGCGGAGGGATGCGATGGGATGCGCTCCAAAGCAGAAGTAGAAGAAGATAGAAAAGTTCGTGATGGTGGTGTCTGTCGGTTGTGGTGGGTTTAGCGAGTGTGATGACTAATCAGAGGATAGGTGCAAGGTGCCGGTGCCAGGCGGTGCCGAGCTCTCACTTCCTTCACCCCTTTTGCTTGCCCACTCCGCTACTATAGTAATGCTTTGTCTCGCGGTGATTAGAACAAAGAGGCAGTCATCATCATCGCATTCCTACAGTGTTTTACGGCCTTCTCCTTCTCCATAAAAAGTCGCTCCCCTCGCAATGGATAGGAAAAGGCGTGGGACATTAAAAGTCGCCCATAGTAAGTTCTGCTTTTGTCTATCCAGCATCAGGAATATTAGGCTTTTGTGGAAAAGGCCGCAAAACACTGTAGGAGTTAACGCTCCACTCGGCCTGACATGATACATTTCAAATTAGTGCCGCTGTTCGCTGTTGTAACCGTAGTGCTTAGTCTATTCAGCGAGTCCATGTTCTTTTCCTTCTCAAGCGAGCTACCCTTATCCTATCCTCTAGCATGTTTCTATTCTTTGCTATGTCTACCGCCATAGATCAAGTAAAGACATGGCCATGTGTCATCATAGAAACACACGTTTCCACAAATGATCCTGCGAAGTCTGAAGGGTTTGTTGCTTCTTGGAAGTACCAGCCCCCTCGTATAAGAAAGCGATGGAAAACTTGAGACTTTCGCCATATCAAGCAATTCTAAGAGTACGGACCATTTCAATAACGGAAGACCATTATCCACAGCACTCCCCTTGTAAAGAATGAAATTCCTTGGATTTGGGAGCTTGAACTTTTTTTTTTGCAAAGAAAATGAGCTTCTTCTCATACAAAGAAGCAATCTTTCTCCATGGGAGCTGGGGAGCCCGGAGCTGTTTCAGGAGCCTATATCTCCTACAGTGTTTTAGGCCTCGTCAACTTTTAAAATCTCATGCCACCTAGCACAATATAAGCTAGTACTGTTTTTTCCTGACCACCGCGAAGCTGGTTGGTGAGATGCGTCACTTCCCCTATTCACACTCTCGCTAAGATAGCTCCTTCTAGTTCCTTCCGACACCATGACGGTGAATCTGGGGAAGAAAGTGTGACTCTTCCAGAAATCGCATATAAAGGCTGCCATTGTCCCAATTTCACGAATCTTTCTCCAACCTCCAACAAACAACACAAATCCAACAAGCACGATGGCTTCTTTGACACCTCTTTGCGACAAAGGCTTCCGCGCCTTCCCCCCTGAAGTCCGCGAAATGATCTTCTCTAACCATCTGAGGAACACTTGGTGTGGCAAGACTCCCGCACTCATCCAGGCACTTCGTGGATCTGAGCTCTACCTTGAAGCTGTCGATTCCTTGGCAAAGACAAATATTTTCCAGTTACACAAGGAAAACGAATGGAGCTTTGGGAAGATGGGTACGAACAGTATCAAGCGCATCAGGAACTTGCAGATCACAGTTAAGTAAGTTGCATGCTTTCCTTCCTCGGTACTTTCGGGGCTTGTCTTACCCTAGGTTTGATTGAGATTATAAGACTAATCAATCTATGCGACAGTAAGGGTATGAAAGTTATTGGCTCAATAACGACTTTGAAGGAACTGTGGGTAGATGGATCCTTGGACTCTCTCGTTTTGAGAACAGATGCACCACCATCCTCAGAATTTGATATTCAATACCGCCATATGGCGATCGGTAGTGACTATCCAGACAGAAATATTGCATATTACAAGAAAGTAAGCTCACACCCCGAAACTTTCCCAAACCGAGTTGAGACCAACGCGATGTTCATAGATTATCGACGACATTGAGCAAATACAGGCATCCCTCAAAAGGGTGAAGCTTATTACGTCAGGCATACCTTGCGTCCTGGATACCTTTACCCATGACATGACCGGGTGGCAGATAAGACTCAAGAGATCTTGACTTCGCTTCGAAATGCTTGGCAGCTGGCTTGTAAGATACACTAGCCATATTTTCAGGCAACGGGCGGTAATGGCAAGTGTTACATCATCGACGACCCAGGAATGGGTATGGAATCTCGGGGATACGGCTCGATATCAGGAAAGAAATGCCAACGAGTTCGAGATCCACCAGGGCACTGAGTTCTAATGTCCCAGGCGGAGTGGAGCATTATGCCCATGTCGAGCCCCTCCGATCTAGCCCCCATATCGGTATCTTCTGTTCTCAAGAATTCCCCAGCGTTGTGAGCATGTCGAAGGGAGTGGGTCACCATGGGTCTCCTGGAAGACTTGGATAAAGGTAGACTTCCTGTCCATCACCTCAGCGCACGAAACCTATACCATCTCGAATGATCTACTAAGCAGAGCCTGCCCACGATTCTCCAACCAGGAGTTCTCAGCTACTTCTCAATACAGCTAAATAGGAAATTCAAGCGTTCACGTTCATATGTTCCAAGTCTTCATTTTAAATCAACGCGTCACTATCCCCAATAAGTGAAAACCCTTTGCCATCTACGTTTTCTCCCTCCCTTCTTCTGCTGCTCAGAAGCCCCTTTCTTGGAAGTCTCTTCATTTTCAGGCTTCTCAGCCGCCCCATTTGCTGCCTCTCCTTCTTTCTCCACGAAATCATACTCCAGTTCATCAGGCTCGCGCGCATCGGAGACAAAGTCATAATTAGCGTGGTCCCCGGTTTCACGCCCCAAGGCGTCATACCCGAGCGCAGTATATCAGTTTCCTTTTTGTTCGCTCGTTTCTGTTCCGTCGACATATTGGAGAGGAATGCGTTACGCCACGATTGCATTCTACAGATTTGAACCAAGACCTCTCGTTGCTCTTCGCTCGACATGTTGGATGCTGTGTGGTGTGAAGTGTTTATGTCTAGGAAAAAGGGTTGGGGAAAAAAGGAAGCTTAAGGGAGAGATGTTGGATTGTGGGGGCTTTTTGGAGTTGAGAATTTCAGGGTTTTATAGGAATTCTATGCATTGTTTGGATTATTGACTCTGGGTTTAAGCGGGACAAACAACAGGATTGTCAATCTTCTTTCCATCTTGACGCACTGCGTCAACATACTATATATGTCTCACAGCAGACTCATTTCCAGCATGTTTCAGGCCCCGGATTCTCACCACTTACACACTTCTGACTTTGCGTCCGTCTAGAAGGAAGGAAAGTTTGAGAAGCCGCCGGAAAATCTTAGACAAAGCTCCTAGCATAGGTGCGTCTACATACCAATTTACCACGTTATCCTTATTCTTTAAGGGAATGTTTGGTGGTGGATCTTTGGTGTTTCTTTGGGTGAGGTATAAGTGGATTTTACGGAGAGCATGCTTATTTGACATGAGTTCGTCCTCAACATACCAATCAACGACGTTCTTCTTCCCTCGGGGAACGTTTGCTTGTGGAGTGTTGTTCGGCATTTTGGGGGTGGGTAAATGGGTTGATTACTCTGGAGAAGGGTTCGTTGGTTGAGAACTTCTTGTATCTGGCGGTTTTGGGGTGTCTTGTAAGCCGGGTATATAAGGCGTTGTTCGGGTAGACTGTTCTGAATTGGACAAATAAGAACAATGGCATTGTTATTTTTGTAGATTGAAGTTGCAAAAAAGGGCGGACAAAGGACTTTCTGAGTCTAAGGTAATGAAAACTTGAAAGGCGCACGAAGAAGAAGCAAGTCTACTTGTAAAAGAAAAAGTAGGATACGCATGTTAAATCATCTTCTCAACCTTCACGCCTATCTTTGCACCGCACGTAGATACAAGTCGGCCTCGTCAGTTCAGTACTTAAATACAATGCTGTGGTAGGACTTAAATACAATGCTGTGGTAGGCTTCTCTTCACCCTTGGCTATCTTGTTCTCTCTTGCTTGAAGCCCATTGAACCATGTCGCATGGTGTCGAGGGTGTCGAGTGGTGTCCTGGAGTCTCGATTTGGCGGCTTTTGCTTGATTTCGCGTCGTGCATATCAACAGCCAACCAAGAACCTCCACGAGAACGATGGCGCTGCGACGGTCTATATTGTCAAGAACCGTGCCCTCACAGATGAGGATTTGAGTTTCATGAGAACACTGCAGATTTGGTTGCAATCGATCGCAAAGGTTGGTGGACGGCGGGATTTTAAGACAGACAAGATGTGGAAGACCTTGGTAAAGTGGAATGCGGAGCGACTCCTTTACTACCGCGATCAACTTCGTTTATCATTTCGGGCTCTAGGTGTCATCCGATCGACTAACAATAGTTCTGAAGAGACTGAAAGGGTAGCTAGGAAGCTTGGTTCTGTGCAAGCATTCTGTGAGCGCACGTCGACGGCGGGCCCGGAGCTGGCGATAGAACTTTGGGCAGAGTACATCACTATTTGCTATGAGCTGCGATACGAACCTGATATTGTCCCATGTATCAAGAGCCTTTATGCATCTAATGATATCCAGAATGTCTTACGGCTAAAACGAAGTGTGGCGTTCTTCGGGCGTCTTCGATCAGCGTAAGTACTTTTGCTCTGGCAGTCACGTCTTACCGGACAACCAGAAGAGCATGTGCTTACGATACAAGTAGTTATGAGACTTTCATCGAGTTTGCACTGCACTTCGGTTTTGCGAACACAGTTCTTCTTCAGCCTGTTAAAGAACATCCGTTCTTGCAGCCCAGACCATACGGAAGACCAGAGTTGTCTAAACATATAGCAGAATCTAGCATCGACCTCATGCAACTTGGGATCAAAGACAAAAAGAAGCTTGTGAAGAAACCAGGGAAGATCCTAGATATCATTCTTCAGGATATTACAAAGCCAGTCAAAGTCCATGCAGAAATTAAATTGCTCCTGTTCTTCTCTAGCCGGACGTTCCAAAGCAAAGTCATAGCAGAGAAATCGACATATATCGGGTGTAGTAAGAAATCATGCTTCCTTTGCTGGCATATTTTGCAGCTTATGTCTGGTTTCAGGACTCGAGGGTCTCATGGCAAGATCTATCCGAGGTGGACGATTCCGGGTACAGCTGCTCTAACAGCGTGGTCCTGCCTTCGCGTTCACGCAGCAGTCTCCAACCTTGGAAACAGCTTCTTGAAAGAGCTCAGCAAACCAAAAGGAAAGCCGCGAGTACATATTGCAGAGTCTACAGTAGCCGTCAGTGAAGCTTCAGCAGCAGTGCATCAACGACGGCATAGGACACAGTTGGACCGTGAGAGATCTGCTTACAAGCCACGGCCAGACCCAGAAATGAAGATCTCAAGGTTTGGTCCAACAAAGCACACTGTTCAAGCTCTCCTTATCCCTGCTGATGGCAGCCAACTAAGGCTTGTCGATGTTCCTATTCGGCCGGCTTTAGAAAATTACGAAGCTGAAGATCGTTTCGCTCAAGATGTGCCCGACTTGGGCGAATTTTGGCCGAAGGCACATAATTTCGAGCGTGGAACTCCTATTTGGTGCGACGTCAAGGAGCAAGAGTTGGTCCAGAAAGAGCATGCATGCCTCAATGGACAGTATCAATTTCACTTTAGCAATAGTGAGGAACTGGAACCGAATACATTTCTTCGGGAAAAGGTCGTCCAAGGAGATATTCCACTCGAACGAAAGTTCTGGAATGGCGACGTATTTGTACTACGCCTTCGGACGAGACTTACTAGGATTAGCGATCGGGAAGAAGAGGTCGAGTATGACGAGAAAGGAGCTACCATGTATGAAAGTGTAAGTATTGTCATCTGTAAGGTAATGAAAGATAAACCTCATAGTTCCTTAGGTTCCCGATGAAATCCTCCAGTCCGATTTCGTTTTCAAGCTGTTTAGGTGCTTTTGGGAGGATCAGCGGCTCGAAAAGCAGATGGAACGCGACAAACACAGCAAGGAAGTCCAGATGCAGCACGAGAGAAACAAGGACCTCATTCTGGCTAGATTGTAAGACTACTTAACCTGACTTGGAAGAACTTCGCTAAGTATTACAGGAACGAAGACGAGCGGAGAGTGTTTGATCTTTTTCCCCCTATCTTCCTCGATATGCTTGCAATGGAGCAGGGTGACTACGGTGCAAGCATATCTCGTGGAGTCAGAAAGGATCCGAATAATCCGAACATGTGCATCATAGAAGTGGCTCATCGCATTGAGACTTTGGAGCAGAGGGGCTGGGAGGGTTTCGAGAGCAAGCAATTGTAGACCACTTGTCATTTGTCCCCAATCACGTCGTACTCAATTTGAGTTTGGAGAATTGACGACATGGCCGTTGTAACATTAAGGTCTTGCTTTTCGACTGAAAGGACAAGCTAGGGATGCGCCGACAATGTCAACCTAAGGCCGGCCAGGAAAGTTCGGACTCACCAAAAGTAACGTTATTGTTTGACACAAACGCTGGCAAAATTTTCCTACACGCCTGGATTAAATGAAATGCGGAAAAAGTTGTCTGAAGATCGAGCGATATTTCTTGCTCACGGGTTTGGGGTCACGGAATAGGAGATTCACAAGAGATGGCATGTGTCGAGATAGCTTGGGTTTCTTATATTGACCTTGGACCTCAACTATCCAGTTTTCGCAGAGTGTGTTTCAGCACTGCTTGAATGCCAGGATCCAGCTCATTGACCCTAAGTATTGGCTCAATCCACGTTCTCGTCTTCTTCGCTAACTCATTTCTGTCTTTTGTCTTCTCCGTCGACTCCTTCAGCCTATCCAAGGCAATTCCAAGAGCTCCTGGGAACTTTGGCGAATTAGGGTCCAGTCCCACGAAGGGTTGTCTAACGTAACAATCGCAGGTAACCGGATCGGCGTCGTATGCTTCCTGCATACTGTCCAAAACGTGTTGTAGTATTTTTGGTAAACAGCGAACTTGTGTGAACGTCGCAAACATGTCGAAGAAATCTCCCGCAGCAGAGGCGCAGAAGAATGGTTTTGGTGGTTGCTTGCGGGCGTCATCGAAAATCGCGAGAGGTATGGCGCCGTTAAGGGCTGGCGTTGTCATAGGATCTTTCTTTGCTTCTGAGTCCACCTTCACGCTCTGCATCATTTTGGGTCGCAACGAATTGTCCTTGAAATCGGGGATCAATATAACGTCGGCTTGAATGTCGAATCCTGGATCGGCATTCGCATCTTCCATTTCTTCGTCCTCTTCCTCGGATTCTTCAGCGTCCAGACCCAATATCTTCCTCCGCGCGGCAATCTTTGCAAGATATATCATCTCCAGCTTAGCGTATTCGATCCAGAGCTCCTTACTTCTGATGCAGAATCGCGTTCCTCTCAGCATATAATCCCTCGCTCCATTCATATCCGCCTCGGACTGCAGAGTCCACCGCGCGGCATAGAGCCAAAAGTCTGGGATCGTAGGGTGTAATCTGACCGCAGATGTCAGGATCTTCTTGAATTTCTGTGTCGCTTTCGCTTCCCTGGCGCATTCCAAATACGACATCCACAATGCGACATCGTACTTGTGTTTTTCCGTGCCTCTATCAAAGATCTTGTAGATTCGCGCCTGCCCAGAGAATGTCGAGCTTCCTTTAATTCGTAACCGCTTGCATCTCTTGAGTCGCAAGCGTTCCAGACTCATTTCCCACGCCGCATATCTCGCAAAGTCCACTGGAGTTGAACCTCGCCCACATATTTTGTGCTCGAAGTCGGATCGTTTCTTCACGAGTGTCCTGATTTCTTCCTGTGTCTACATTAGATTTGCAGAGGTCGTAGAGCGTTGGGTTAGATTGGAGGGTGCATACGTCGTTGAATATTTTCTTTTCTTTGAATTCCTGCAGCTGAGGAACAGCCTGCTCCAAATGGAAACGTGCCTTGTCGCTGGGTCCTGACATCTAGATTGTTGTGGATGTTTCTTTTATGGTTGTGGTTGTGGTTGTGGTTGTGGTTTGCATAGTGGATTTTATTTTTGATGGTATATTTTATTTCACAATAAGTACTGCCGGCTTGACCGCCCTCAGCCGCCTTGAAGGAGGAGGCTCCGCTCCAAATAAAGATGTACCTTACTAATAGTTAGCGATGTCATGCCGAAGCACGCGCCGGCCGGCTACCAACCGAAGTGAAGCGACCTAGACCGAAAGCAGATAGCTATCCCAACTCCACACCATTTTCTCTCGCGTTAATCGTTCTGCCCTTCACCTTTTTCCTCACCGGATGGTTCGGATCACACTCTCTTGGATGTAAAGATCCTCTCCAGATACCATGGCACCCAAATTCAAGGACGGCGACGTTGTTCTCGCATTCTCTGGCAAATGGGTGTCCTGGGCGCATACTGCCGCTGCCTACAGTAAGTGAACGCGCCATGACACCACCAAAGATTTTGGCATTGCTAACAACAAGCCCAGGTGCTTTCCTCAGTGCGCTCATTGTCGGCGTTGCGCTACATTACCACAAGATCGTCGAAAATGAATACTACGGGTATCCTGATGAGTGGTTCCCCTCGGTCTCAGCAACAATTGGGGACCGGTACCCCGAACGGTCATTTTTTATGTTATTCATAGCTATAACGTCAGGTATGGAATGCAAAATATGCATCAAAACTCCGCGACTGACGGGCTGCAGGTCCTCGTTTTGTTCTCGTAGGTTTGTGGTACCTCCTCACGGCTCGACCCAATTCGAATCTCCCCAAGTTCGTGGCTGGTATGGGCGTATTCAGAACTCTTACATGCGGTGGCTGGACGTATGTCACTTCAACGGATGACCACGATTGGCACGACATTTTCATGATATCTTACTTGGTTGCAACATTGCCTTGGACTTTGGGGTGCCTGGCCTTAAGTCCTGATAACGCAAGGGCTATTAAATATCGCAAATATCTCGCGGGAGCTTTCTTCGGTACCCTTGTGCCTCTGATATACTTCTTCATCCAACACAAAGTTCACAAAGTTGCCGGAGGTAAGATTCGCCTCTACTGATGCTTGAAATATAGTCTAAACTTGCAATAGCATATACAATTTACGCGTTCTTTGAATGGGCTCTGATTTTGTTTGATGTGGCGTTTGATTCTGTCACAGCTCTCGATTTTGAGACTTTTGAGTTGGTAGTCAAGGACGTGAAAGGCTCAAGCAAGGGGTATGTTCATTGGCTTCCAAAGTAGTCCGTGTACAATATTTATCGGGGCGAAAATACAGTAAAAGAATACTTCTAAATATGACTCTGTAGAAAAAGCAAACTGGTGGTCGACAAAATTCTTCAAGAGGAGTATGTGATCTTGCTAGCATTTATGAACCTTGCTAACATTTCCCCAGAAAAGATCATCAGGTCGCCCAGGTCTTTGGTCAGACCTTCTCGTTTAGCGAGGCCATCGATGCGGTGGCTGATGTGTACAATGGCGTAAGCTGGGTCTCTTTTCACTTCAATTACTGCTAACAAATTTGCAGTTCGTTTTCTGGTCAATGTTGACCTCATTGGGTGTTCTCGTGTGGTGTGAGTATGTTGCCTCGTTCCTGTATCATCTACTAATATCAATAGACTTCCCCTTATGGCACATGGGCATCTCAGGCTACGAGGCTTTGGTCATGGTGACCGTCTCTCCGTCGCTACTTGCGATCCGGCCACTGCGTTTGCTGGTAGTAAAGAACCTTCGCATGTGTTACTTACTTTCACTCGTTGGATTGTTAGCATATCAGATTGAAGATCCGGCTAATCGACTGTTCACTGTTGGATTCGCTGTGTGGATGTCCTGTTTATCATGGGCTGCGACTTGGTATTCGGAAGGCGGTCAGCCAGGTCGCCTGGAGTCAAAGATTTCTGCATGGACAGTTGGTCTCATTGCATCTACTACTATCAAATTTGCGTGGCAGACTAGTAATCCCATCTGGCCAACTTCGCACTCTGGAAACGGTGGCCACAACGGCCTTGGTTTTATTCTCGCGCTTCTGGCTGTCCTCCGATCCACGCGACAGACTCCAGTCACTAGCAATGACCTCGCCATCCAAGGACGCAAAGAAGGTTCATCCCTCCTCGCTGGCCTGGGTATCGGAGGTCTTTTCTTCGGTATGCACTCGCTACTGTCAGACTCCAGTACCATGATTTTATGGAATTGGGAGGGATTCCCTGTCCGAGGACCCCTTTCAGCACCTCACGGCGCTGTTACAATTGCTGCCATGGCTGGTGGCCTACTGATTGGACTGTTTAATGATACCTTGGCTCGAGGCTGGACATTATATGGTCTAGGCTGCATTGGTGCTGCAATTCTCACCACTGCTACTAACTGGACTGGCTATTATGGAGGTTTGGCCTTAGCCGCATATCTCATGGCATCGTCGGTACCCTTGATTGGCTCTGCCGCGAGAAAAAGTCCAGCTGTTACATTTGGTTTTGGCTTCCTTGTGTACAATTTCATGGTCTTATTCCACGTATGGGTAGTGGCCTATGCTTTTGTACCCGGCGGTCCTCTCGTCCGAGAACGTACCGACTGGGTCATGCTAGCTACCATGCTTCTCATTGGTTGTGGAGTCTTCACAGCAGTCTCCTCTACTCCAGCTGCACAGCGCAAACGCTTCAATGCGAACCTGAATTCTCGGAGACAGCGATCCTATCACATCTACGTACTAGGTGCGATTCAACTGTTTTCTGTCGCGATCGCGTACCTCAGATTCCCGACCTATGACTACGTCCCCTATCACAAGGATGACAAGATTCTTACTGCCGGAATCTGGACTATTCATTTTTCCATCGACAATGAGGGCTATTCATCAGAATATCGTATGCGAGATCTGATCAAGGAGCTTGAAATCGATGTTATTGGACTCCTAGAGTCTGATCTTCAACGTATCATTATGGGTAATCGTGATACTACCCAATTCCTCGCCGAAGACTTGGGGATGTATGTTGACTATGGACCTGGCCCTAACAAGCACACGTGGGGCGCAGCTCTGTTATCGAAGTTTCCTATTGTCAACTCAACCCATCACCTTCTTCCTTCACCGGTAGGCGAGTTGGCTCCAGCGATTGAGGCAACACTAGATGTCTATGGTGAGATGGTCGACGTCTTCGTCTTCCATTCTGGGCAAGAAGAAGATCCGGAGGACAGGAGACTCCAATCCGAATACCTATCCAAGCTCATGGGCGCATCACCCCGCCCATCTATCCTCCTTTCTTACCTTGTAACGAGGCCGTTGGAGGGTAACTATAACACGTATGTGTCGGATGTAAGTGGCATGCATGATATTGATCCCTCAGATTGGGACAGATGGTGCGAATACATCCTCTACAAGGGCCTCAAGAGAACCGGATACGCAAGAGTTTCAAGACACACAATTACAGACACAGAACTTCAAGTCGGGAAGTTCCTCATTGGCGAGAAAGAACCCAAGACAGCAAAAGCCCGCAATGCGCTCATAAGCGAGGACAAAGTCCCTGAAGGACGGCGCTTCCCGCAATTGTTCCGCGGCGAGGGGGTTAGAGGGCATAGGTATCACGTTTTTGACGAGCCAAGGTACTATGCCTGACCCTCTATTTGAGCACTTTCCTTTGTTGGACGGCGGCAAAACGGGTATATGGAACACGCGATAATGTTTGCATGAATTTATTGCTGGAAAAGAAGGAGTGGGACCACGGGGGCTTGTAAATAGTCTATGGACACTGGGTTGGGCGCGTTGATTTAGCGTACCTGGCATTGGCTGGCTCACAGTTCCCAATTATCCGAATATTATCTTATATACTTTCCCCTTGCGGTCCATCGGGTCCTCTTATGATGATGGGGTTGATCCCCTGACTTAGGAGTTTCCGCCTTAATGTTCAAAGCCGTACCTTTAGCAGCATATACAAATCCCTGCCATCCTTTATCGTTCTACTTCCAACTTAATAATATTATAAACAAACCATCTACAGTACAAGGGGAAGATGCGTAGGCAATGTCTCACACCATCATGTGATTAATATGCAAGGCTACGGTCTCTATCTCAGCTTATCGCGCACGTTGCCTTGCCGATGACGGCAGCAGGAGCTCGCACCACCTGAGTCAACTGCTTGCTTCACTCTCTCCTCTCTCTGCTCGTCCCAGAAGATAGCAATTCTACGAATCCAGCAAAATGAAAGCACTCTCTATTATTCCTCTCACCACGCTCGCAGCATCCTCTGCGCTCCAGCAGTATCTCCATGAAGCTTTTGACTCTCAAGCCTCGCTCAGCTCCAGCTCAAAGCCACTCGTGGACTCAAAAGCTCTACAAGACCACATTACTTCTGATAACCTCTTGAAACGTGCTAACAAGCTGTTCGAAATCGCTCAACGTGGAGTTGAGGAATATAACCATCCAACCAGGGTGATCGGTAGCGACGGTATTTAGCTTCATCGCCCATCTTTCAGTGCCTTTGCTAACGTCCATGTGGTACAGGCCACGTCGGAACACTCGATTACATATACTCTACAATTGCCGAGCTAGGAGATTACTATGAACTATCAAATCAAAGCTTCGAGGCCGTGGTTGGGAATATCTTTGAATCGCGGCTAGTTCTAGGGGATGGAGAGCCAAAGTCAGCTACACCTATGTCCCTGACTCCTCCAACCAAGAACAAGGATGCTGTATTCGGACCCTTAGTGCTGGTAGCTAATGAGGGCTGCGATGCCTCGGACTACCCATCCAATACCACTGGTTCGATCGCCCTGATTAAGAGAGGTGTTTGCGCATTTGGAGACAAGTCTGCTGCAGCTGGAAAGGCTGGTGCTATAGCTGCCGTTGTTTACAACAGCGAGAAGGGTTCGCTCTCGGGAACTTTAGGAGAGCCCTCGAAATACCACGTTGCTACGTTTGGGCTTTCGAACGAAGATGCCCAACAATTCCTCAAGAAGTTGCAGGATGGGAAGCTTATTCCTTCCTCAGCTTATATCGACTCCATTGTGCACAAGGCTCCGACGACCAATATCATTGCGCAGACAAAGGGGGGAGATCAAGATAACTGCGTCATGCTAGGAGGACATAGTGACAGTGTTGCCGAAGGACCGGGCATCAATGACGAGTGAGCAAAACTGGCTCTTTGATTTTACCCTACCCCCTTCTATTACGTTTCGTCTCATGTACTCTTACTCCTCCTATAAATTTCCTAGACTGGGAATAGAAGCTCTATCCACCCCCGAAACCGTCTTGAATAGAAAATAACTAACTCCCCCGTCTTGTAGTGGTTCCGGCTCTATATCACTGCTCGAAGTAGCTACTCATCTGGTCAACTACAGCGTGCAAAATTGTGTTCGATTTGCTTGGTGGGCTGGCGAAGAAGAAGGACTTTTAGGCTCCGATTATTACGTCTCTCAATTGTCCGAGAAGGAGAACTTGAAGATCCGGCTCTTCATGGACTATGACATGATGGCCTCTCCAAATTACGCTTATCAGGTATACAATGCGACTAACGCTCTAAATCCCACGGGTTCAGAAGAGCTCAGAGATTTATACATTGATTTCTACAAGTCTCACAACCAGAATTACACCTTCATTCCTTTTGACGGACGAAGTGACTATGATGCCTTTATCAGAAACGGAATCCCTGGTGGTGGCATAGCGACAGGAGCAGAGGGTATCAAGACGAAAGCTGAAGTAGAGATGTTTGGTGGAAGTGCGGGGCAATGGTATGACCCATGCTATCATCAATTATGTGATACTGTGGACAACTGCAATCTCGACGCTTGGGAAATCAACACCAAGGTATGGCTCTTCTTCTCCACTTCTGCTTCTTTTGCTAATATGAAGCAGCTTATTGCCCATTCGGTTGCAACTTATGCCGTGTCTTTCAAGGGGTTCCCTGAGCGGACTGGCGTTTCAAGTAACGCGCAGGGAGAGAAATCCCTTTATCACGGGCCAAAGCTCGTGATGTGAAATTAGAACGCTTCTATATACCATGTGTATATCACCAGATAATATTAATGGTCCTTATTATAGACATTGAAAATAATACCCTGCAAGCCTAATCATTTACCTATATTTCTTTATTTCCTGGCTTATGAAAGTTTCCGCTTCTTTTGCTTTTCGTATTCGGGGGCAGGGGCCATGAGATCCTTTCAAAATTACCAGTACAGAGAAGTAGTTGTGGAGAAGCCATTGATGGCTTTAGTCCTGTCTAGGTGAGTCCCCAAGTAGGTGAAAAGAGGAGGTTCCTACTGAATTTTACAAAAGTTTAAGCTCATTGATCGGCACTACGCCTATTCTATTGGAAACCCTCAGAGTTCTGTTCCGTTTTGGGATACCGCGACAATTCTTTACGTTTTTCCTCTCCAATTCTCAAATCTCAAACCCGAACACGAACTCGAGCAGACCTCCTTCAAGAACAAGAAAGACTCCATGACTCATGATCACGTGAAGCAATAATGATTACTTACAAATACGCCCTATGACAGCAATAAACTTTCATTTCCAACCTCCATATCCTTCTTTCTTCATTTCTCTCAATCTCACAATCCAATCAGACAACATGAAACTCGACTTCACCACCCTCGACGTGTTCTCCAGCATTCGCTACACCGGGAACCCCGTAGCGATCATCCCCGTCCCCGCATCCGCCAAAAACACCCTCACGCAAACGCAAAAGCAATCGATAGCCTCAGAATTCAACCTCTCCGAAATCGTCTTCCTACACCTGCCCACCGACCCTACCTCCCCCGAACGGCACATCGACATCTTCACTTCCCACGCCGAGGTGCCCTTCGCAGGCCACCCCACTATCGGCACCTCGCACTACCTCCTTCACACCGCCAAGCAAAACGTAACCTCTCTGATCACAAAGGCAGGCCGTATACCAATACGCCTCGAGCCCGAGACGCAGAACGTGAAAGCTGAAATCCCGCATGATTTCCACCAGCATGCTGTCACGTGGTCAACCCCCCTTAATGACCTCGCGAATCCTACATGCAGTATCGTGAACGGAATGTCGTTTATCATGGTCGAAGTAAGTTGCCCACACTCAAACTCCCTCGCCGCATACCCCATTATCCAATTCAAAGAACCCCCCTCCCTAATCAAATGTCCCTCTCTCTCTCAGCTCCCCTCTCTCTCAGCGCTCGCCCAAGCAAAGACCAATCTCGCAGCCAACACCTACGACGCGAAGCCCCTAGACGCAGGCTGGCAAAACGGCCTCATCGGCACCATGTACTTCGTATCCCAGGGCGTCGACGCACTCGGGCGCAGAAAATACCGCACGCGCATGTTCGGCACGCGAGAGGATCCCGGGACCGGCAGCGCGAGTAGTGGGCTGGGGTGTTTTTTGACGGCGAACGGGGCGAGAGAGAAGTTTGTGTTTGAGCAGGGCGTGGAGATGGGGAGACGGAATGTTATTG